>CAUYLG010050945.1:0-12547 GCA_963573385.1 Cacajao melanocephalus | reverse complement strand
TTTTTTCAGAGATGCCCTGCCCAGCAAGGAGGTTGCCTAGTCACAGTCTGCCAGCAGAGGTGTTGCTGAGCTGCTGTGGGCTCTGCCCAGCTGCTATGTGAACTTCCTTGCAGTTTTGTTTATAGGGGTATAGTTAGAACTGCCTCGGTAATGGCGGTCAGCCTCAGTAATGGCGGACTGCCTTGATAGTAGTGGACTGCCTTGGTAATGGCGGATGCCCTTCCCCCCAAGAGCTGGACCGTCCCAGGTCCAGCTGTGCTTGCTGTGAAGCTCTCAATCCAGAGCATTTCAGATTGCTGGTCTTTGTGGGGGTGGGACCGGCCAAGGCAGATCACCTGGCTCCCTGTTTCAGTCCCCTTTTTTTCAGTTGAACGGGTGACTCTGTCTTCCAGGCATTCCAGTTTCCAGTTGCAGTGGCTCCTGGATTTGTGTGAGTTTTTGTGTGGAGACCCACTGCGCTGGCTGGAACAGCTGCACTGGTGACTTGTGGTGCTTTTCTGCCCGGGAATCTCCTGGTCTGTGGGCAGTAAAAATTCATTTGGCAAGTGCAGTGTCTCACACCTATAATCCCGGCACTTTGGGAGGCTGAGGTGGGCAGATCACCTGAGGTCAGAAGTTTGAGACCAGCCTGGCCAACATGGTGAAACCCCATCTCTACTAAAAGACAAAAATCACCCGGGTGTTGTGGTGTGTGCCTGTAATCCCAGCAACTGGGGAGGCTAAGACAGAATTGCTTGAGCCTGGGAGGTGGAGGTTGCAGTGAGCCAAGACTGTGCCACTGCATTCCAGCCCAAGTGACAGAGTTAGACTCCATCTCAAAAAAAAAAAAAAAAAAAAGAAAATAAAGTACCCTTTTGTGACTGGCTTCTTTAAGTTAGTATAAGATTTTCACAGTTCATTCACGTCATAGCATGTACTACGACCTCATTCATTTTTACTGCTTATTGATATTCCTTATGTCATTCATTTATTCTTGTTAATAAATGTTTAGTGGTATATTTTCCTGATTCGTGTGTTAAATATATCACATTGATTCTGATATGTACTGTTTTCATTATCATTATTTTTTGACAAGTTCTATAATTTCCATTTCTATTTTCATTTTTTACCCAAGAATCACTTCGTGGAAATCCAGGTGGAGTTTTAATTTTATTAATTTCTGGTTTTATTGCCTGGTGATTTGAATGTGTTGGTTGTAGATTGGGGGGATTCTTAGTTCTATGGCGCCCTCTTCTGTAAGTGTAGTAGAATAGGGTCTCGGAGTACTGCCCAGGCTCTTTTCGGGTGCAATCCTGGTGCACTGCAGCCTCAAACTCCTGGGCTCAAGCAGTCCTCCTGCCTCAGTGTCCTGAGTCTCTGGGACTACAGGTGTACCTTGTTCTTTTTTGTCTTGTAAAACCATACAAATGTCCTCTTTTGCTGCTTTTCTCCTTTACTACCCAATTGCACCAAAAGGGACCTTTCCCTTTCATTTTGCCGTTTATTTTTCTTCTCAGAACCTATGCCTTTAAGATCCCACCTCAGACCTCCTGTATTTTTCAGCCCCTTCCATGTAGTCATGGTTTGGTCTATAGGAATATTTTCTTGGTATTTTCATACTGGGGAGGAAGTCTTTCTTTTCTTGTAGTTTAGAGCAGTTTTTGGCCTGTCATTATCTTCCCTTTTCTCTGCACAGTTTCCTCAGCCTGCCCTTGTACCCTTAAAGGTTGTGGTAGAAACATGGGCAATTGTTGGCTGGGATTTGGTCATATACATTTTTTTCTTTTTTAATTTTAACTTACAGATAATTTGAAATTTGGCATTTTCTATTTTCTAGTTACATTGAGAGTATGATTTGTGCTATTTTATTTTTTCTTGTTAGTCTGTATTGGTTTTTGAGGCTATGGAGAGACACAGATTTAGGTGGCCTCTGTTTTTCCTCAAGCACCTGGAAATCCTGTTGCTGGTGTGTTTTAAGTGTATATATTTTCTCAAGTTTTACATTGATCAGAATAATTGGAGTTTTCTAGTTTAAAATTTGAAATATAAATGTACACTATTTTCGTTGAAATGTCATTGTAGGGAACAAGGGCCTTGCCCATCTGAGGGTTCACTGAAAATTACTGATATGAGGCAGATTAACAGGAGAAAAAGCATACAAGTTTATTTAGCATATGTACATGGGAACATTCAGAATGAAGACCCAAAGAAATGGGAAATTGTCCATTTTTATGCTTAGGTTCAACAAAGTATGGAACAGCTGTATAGAAATAAGACTGGACAAAAGGTGTATGATCTAATGCTAATAAACAGTGGGGAAACCCAGCCAGGCCTGTCTGTCTAGATTCTTCTTGGCCTCTCTGAGCATGCATCCCTTCCTTCTGGGTATGGGACAGGACCCTTTCTGGATTGTATGACCTGCAATCAAACAAGATAGGTCAGATAATTTCTTTATGTCCAGTTTTCACACAGAAAGGTAGAGGAAGTTAAAGTAATATTTCTAGGTTTTATGACTGGCTTTGGGGAAAAGGAGTTCTGTGTCTATGACCTGCCTTGGGGAAGAGGAATTCTAGTTTCTCTGCTTAGCCTCAGGGAAGAATGGGACTGAGAGACAGGATGGATAGGAGTAGGTCAGTAAAAATTTTGCTTCTGAGTACATCATTTTGGGGTACTGTTTCTTTATTTTAATTCAACAGATTTCTTAATGAGTTGTAGAATTTTATAGAATTGAAGTTGTTATTTAAAATTGCTGTTTGTGAATATTGTGAATGTGCTCTAGAAATGAATATGTAAGAAAGCTTATAGTAGCTTAAATCATTTGTAGAACCAGCAGATTTTGTGGTTTCATAATTAAATTACAGAATATTAAAATCATTTTGCATATAAGTATAACCTTTGAATAGCCAAAAATCTTAATTAGCAATTAAGAATCAGTAGTCAGGCTGGTCCGAAGGTAGTGAGTTATCTCAATTGATTGTTCACAGTCAGTTACAGATTGAACTCCTTGTTCTACTCTTTCCCCCTTCTCACTACTACACTTGACTAGTCTTAAAATTAAAAAAAAAATAAAAATAATAAAATTATATATATTAAAAAAAAAAGAATCAGTAGTCAATAAGCCCTTCATCAGTGCCCAGGCTTAAGAAATATGTAAGTGACTGACAGAATATATTTCAAGGGGATGCTATTTTTTATTAATTAATTAGATCCCGTGGTAAGAAAAAAGAAAGAAGAGATATGAACATTATTGAACATCTCTTATGTCAGACACCATGCCAAGTACTTTACTGTTTTAGCCACCCCTCTTCCTACCAATCTATGCATGGATTGCTTGTAAGTCTAATAGAGATAATAAAGCATTTGTACTTCCTAAAACAAGGAATTTGTCACCAACTGAGGTCACCAATCCCATTTTTTAGGAGATTCCAATTGTTACAGTTCCCTTTTTCATTGTTTGAAAAATATGATTGTTGAACTCACATCTCTCACCCTATGGTTTGCATCCATGGTTTTGTTTTTGTCTTCTGAGACTGACAGGCTACAAGGTAAGGAAAAGTTAGTGCTAGAAACTTTTCTTTACTTTGTAGCCCTTCAAATATCTGAAGCCAGCCTGACTCTATATTTAATTTCTTCTCTTAACTCTTCTCATTAGACTTGTTTCATAACCCATAACCAGTCTAACTGTTGTACTGTGATGTCCCAGTCTAATTGATGTACTATGATGTCCCAGTCTAATTGATGTACTATGATGTAAGCTATTCTGGTAGTCACATCACACTATTAAATCTCGTTGAGCTTGAGGTCAATCAGAGTCTTTCTCATAGTTGTTGCTCCTTTTTGCAGGTTGTTTTGAGAGTTCAAGAACAGAACTGAACATTTAATTTATATTCTGATCCATCCTATTGATAGACCTTCTTGAAATTCAACACTATAGCAGTCCCTTCCAGTTTAAGGTTTGATGAGAGTGCCTCTAATTTTTTCACTCACTTAAAAATATATATTTTATTTAGTTAATTAATTAATTACTTTTTTTTTTTTTTGGTTTGAGACAGAGTCTTGCTCTGTCACCCAGGCTAGAGTACACTGGTGCAATCTCAGCTCACTGCAACCTTCACCTCCTGGGTTCAAGCAATTCTCCTGCCTCAGCCTCCCAAGTAGCTGGGATTACAGGTACCTGCCACTGCGCCTGGCTAATTTTTGTATTTTTAGTAGAGAAAGGGTTTCACCATCTTGGCCAGACTGGTCTTTAACTCCTGACCTTGTGATTTACCTGACCTTGTGATCTACCTGCCTCAGCTTCCCAAAGTGGTGGGATTACAGGCATGAGCTACTGCACTGGCCTCTCTCTCTCTCTTAATAGTTTAAGTTCTGGGATACATATGCAGAATGTGTAGGTGCCATGGTGATTTGCTGCACCTATCAACCTGTCATCTACATTAGGTATTTCTCCTAATGCTATCCCTCCCTTTGCCCCCGACCCCTCGACAGGCCCCTGTGTGTGATGTTCCCCTCCCTGTGCCCATATGTTCTCATTGTTCAACTCCTACTTATGAGTGAAAACATGCTGTGTTTGGTTTTCTGTTCCTGTGTTGGTTTGCTGAGAATGATGGTTTCTAACTTAATCTCTGTCCTTTAATACAAATATTAACAAGACCAGAGCTGAGGTTAGAAGTTAGTGCTAGAAACTTTTCTCTAGGTCAGTGAATTAATTTTTTTTTCTTTTCTTTCTTTTTTTTTTTTTTTAAGACAGGGTTTCACCATGTTGGTCAGGCTGGTCTTGAACTTCTGACCTCAGGTGATCTGCCCACCTTGGCCTCCAAAGTGCTTGGATTACAGGCATGAGCCACCACGCCCGGCCCAGTGCATTAATTAATGCCTATTGTTTCTCATGAGTGTAATATCGGGAAATGCTTCACACTTTAATCCTCTTCTAGATAGTCATAATGCACATGGTGCAATAGTGAAGGCTCCAAATGTCTTATGGTAAAGAAATCTGTTTAACTTTGTTTAACCATAGTCTAAACTTACTTGACAGAAGAACCTTCATTTTTCTTTTGGTAACACTAAAAAGATAAAAATAAAGACCCCCCAGAATCCCACACTACAGTTATTTCCTTACCTTGTCCAAAATGATGTTTTGAGAAATTTTATTAATTTTCTTGCTGCTATCCAGATACTATGTTTTCTTTGATCTAACAGTCAATTCAGTCACGAAAAGATAACACATAATTTGACTTGGCTTATTGTTGTTGAACCCATATTGGCCTCCTCCCGATCACTATTCTTTTTCTGAGATGGACTCTTGCTCTGTCACCTAGGCTGAAGTGCAGTGGCGAAATCTCAGCTCACTACAACCTCTGCCTCTCGAGTTCAAGTGATTCTCTTGTCTCAGCCTCCGAGTGTCTGAGATTACAGGTGTGTGCCAATACACCTGGCTAATTTTTATATTTTTATTACACCTGGCTAATTTGTGTATTTTTACTAGAGATGGCATCATTTGAGGTTGCTGACCTCAAATGACCCACCTGCCTCAGTTTCCCAAAGTGCTGGGGTTACAGGCATGCGCCACCTCGCCTGGCCCTGATCACTATTTTTATTGTTAGAAGATCACAAGTGTGGCATTTATCTTCTCTTTTTATTAGAATTGGGATATTTGCTTAATTATATGTGTATCATTTTTGCTCTGAAGATCATCCTCTTTGACAGAGAAGAGAGAGATAAAAGAGACATGAAAACTTTCTACTTTACTGTGCCATTAACATTATCAGCTCCAATTGGTGGCTTTCGTTTTTCTTTGGCCTTTATAGCACCAAATGAGAATTCAAAGCCTATTTTATTCTGTTTTGTCTTTTTAAAACTAGTAAAAAAATTTTTTTATGTTTTACCTCGTTACTGTACTTTTTTTTTGTTTTCCTGACACTATTATTTAAATTTTCTGTTGAGGAATTTTAAAAGCATACATATTTTTTATAAGGATATAACTGTTCTAAAAGCTTTTCTGCTTTATCATAAGGAAAGGGAGAAAGATGAAATATTTTATCATGTCCTGGATGATATGTGTTGTGTAAAATTCTCTCAGTTTAGGGTACTAGGGAGTTTGGCAGACTCCTAAAGGAATTTCTGGCAGTGTTCTCCTTAAAACCACTATGTTTTAGACAATATTTAGGCTGTGTTTTCTTGTTTTTAAACTGGATCCTACTTATTTTAGTTAGAATAGACCAGTTTGAACTGTTATCTTGTGTGCCTATTAGTTGATTCAGTTCATTAATTAGGCCCACATTTAATAATAAATAAAACTTATTTGAGGGAACAGTGCTGAAGTCTTTAATACTGATGATATATATGAAAGGGAAAATATGGAAATATTTAGCAGAACACTGAGTACTACTGCAACATTTGTTGATAGGCAGCAGAAAAACATTCACCCACTGGTAGATGTTTGCTTTCTCTACAGGAACAAAAATTGAACACTTTGCAAAAATTGGATGGAAAAATCATAAACATTCAGTTAATAACCCGTAAGTATTTCAGAGACATGAAATAATGAAAATCTGGGTTATCCTACTATGTAATTTGCAACTTTATACTTGAAAAGCAAATGCCAAGATCTCAATTATATCAACTAGAATGTTATATTTTTTTCTTACAAAAGGCTTATACCTAAGTAAACTTTTTACAACTTTTCAGTTCCAGTTTTTGGCCACTTTATATTTAGAATATCATTTAAGCTAATGACTTTTTTGTGTGTATGTAAGACTGAGTCTCACTCTGTGGCCCAGGCTGGAGTGTAGTGGTGTGATCTCGGCTCACTGCAACCTCCACCTCCCTAGTAGCTGGGACTACAGGAGCCACCATGCCCAGCTAATTTTTGTATTTTTAGTTGAGATGGAGTTTTGCTATGTTGGCCAGGCTGGTCTTGAACTCCTGACCTCAGGTGATCCGCCTGCCTCGGCCTCCCAAAGTGCTGGGATTAGAGGCATGAGCCACTGCACCTGGCCAACCTAATAACTTTTTTAAAAAAGAATGTGAGTGACTAATATTAAAAGATGTCATTGGGGTCCAGGTGTGGTGGCTCACACTGTAATCCTGAGGCTTTGGAAGGCTGAGACAGGAAGATCTCCTGAGGCCAAGAATTAAGACCAGCCTGGGCAACATAGCAAGACATTGTCTCTACAAAATAATTTAAAAATTACCTGGGTGTGGTGGCATGCACTGTAGTCCTAGCTACTCAGGAGGCTGAGGTAGAAAGATGGCCTGAGCCTGGGAAGTCCAGGCTGCAGTGAGCCATGATGGTGCTGCTGCATTCCAGGCTGGGGGGTAGAGCAACATCCTATCCCTAAAATAATAATAATAATAAAATAAATACATAATAAATAAAAGATATAATTAGACATACATTGCAACTTTAGTGAAATTTATTGTAATAATTTTAGTTGGAAATAACCAGTCACCGTTTTAAACCATTCTTTGTAATTTTGTTTGTAGTTAAATGTCACTTGTATGTAACATCTTTTTAAATTTTATAGACTAGAATTATCAGAGACAGTTTTTTTTTTTTTGAGACAGAGTCTTGTCGCCCAGGCTGGAGTGCAGCTGCATAATATTGGCTGTCTGCAACCTCTGCCTCCCGGATTCATACGATTCTCATGCCTCAGCCTCCCGAGTAGCTGGGATTATAGGCGCATGCCATGATCCTGGCTAATTTTTATATTTTTAGTAGAGATGGGGTTTTGTCTTGTTGGCCGGGCTGGTCTCAAACTCCTAACCTCAGGTGATCTTCCCACTTCGGCCTCCCAAAGTGTTGGGTTACAAGTGTGAGCCACCACACCTGGCTATTTTGTACATTTATTTAAAAGCTCCATTAGCCTTAATTAATGTACTTGTATAATGTTATCAACACAAAAGTTGAATTGCAAGTCACTTGGTTTTGCTTTTAAGGAACTAGTATTCTATAATTTGCCAGGAAACATAAATATAGTATTCTGTTTTAATCCCCAACTGGTCTAACACCAGCTGAGTATATTGCAAATCAATTCTGGCATGAAACACCTGGGAGTTAATGCAAACTCTGTGAATTAAGGACCCAGTCCTCCACAGGACTGCTCATACGTCAGACATCAGCTGCAAGTGGGATGCTCATGCCACTCTACTTTTGACTACCTGGCCACAAATCCAGGGGCTCCTATGACTCCCTTGGGTTCAATAATTCACTAGAACAACTTACAGAACTCAGGAAAGTACTTAAAATTACATTATATTATAAAGGATATAAATTAGAAACAGCCAAATGAAGAGGCATATAGAGCGAGGTCTGGGAGGATCCCAAAGCAAACCTTTCTTGCCTTTTCCCTGTGGAGTCAGCAAATGTCATCCTCTGGATACATCAAGATGTTCACCAGTCAGGAAGTCCCACTGAACATCATGTCCAGATTTTTTTTTGGCGGGGGGGGGGACTGAGTCTTGCTCTATTGCCCAGGCTAGAGTGCAGTGGGGTGATCTCAGCTCACTGCAGCCTCCACCTCCTGGGTTGAAGCCATTCTCCTCCCTTAGCCTCCTGAGTAGCTGGGATTACAGGCACCTGCCACCATGCCCACCTAATTTTTATATTTTTAGTAGAGACAGGATTTCACCATGTTGGCCAGGCCAGTCTCGAACTACTGACCTCAAGTGATCCACCCACCTTGGCCTCCCAAAATGCTGGGATTACAGGCATGAGCCACTGTGCTTGGCCTATGTCCAGATTTTTTGTGAATTCATTACATCAGCACGCTAGATTACATCACTGGCCACATGACTGAACTCAATCTCCAGTCTTCCTTTTCTCAGAGGTTGAGCTAGCTCAAAAGTCTCAACCCTGTAGTCACATGGTTGGTCTTTTGGTGGTCAGTCTCCTGTTCTGAAGATAACAAGGCCCACCATAAGTCGCCTCATTAGCATAACAAAGACACTTCTATCATTCAGGAAATTCCAAGGGTTTTAGAAGCTCCCGAACCAGGAACCCAGGACAAAGACCAAATTAAAAAAAATAAAACATGGTATTTTAGAGTTAGGATTTTTAAAAAGGTCAATTCAATTGACTCATTTATTAAATGTCGAAGCTTTTCATAAAAATCTGCCTTTCAGTTGTGAAAAGAATATTTACATATTATTCTGTTTCTAACTCTGCAACAAAATTTACAATTGCTGCCTTACATTTTGTAACTAATATTTATTTTGTATTTAGGTATTCCCAGTTCCAAGATGAATACAGTTTAGATGAAGTGATGGCATCTAAAAAAGTTTTTGAATTTTTGACAATCTTACAATGTTGGTAAGAAAAATATATTTTAACATTTAATGAGAGAAGTAACTGCTCCCCTTCCTGCCCCACCTGTGGTTAAACCATAGAAAGTCTAACTGACCTCACAGGCTTCCAATCTATACTTTCCCAGTTTCTAAAAGGATTTCAGGACTGAGTTATTTGGAGATAGCAAAGTTGGAGCTGGGGCGGTCTATAGTAGAATCCTTATTGTACTAGGATAGGAATAACCCTCGAACTTTCTCCTCAGAAGTCCCCAGAAGATGCCTTATGCATCTCCAGAGGCAAATTGGTGATTCTTTGCAATAAGAACTTTTTGGGACTCTTAGATACCAAGTAGTGTTTGACAACATTTAAGTTCTTGATAGAGATCCAGTTCTCAGGTGGGAAGCATGTGTGATTCACAACTGTAGGTATCACAAAGAAGACAACCCACTGACCAGCAAGCATATTTGCCTTTCTTTTCACATAGAAGGAACTCCTTGTCTGAAATCCTATGATCAGGGGCTACTGGGTGCAGATAATTATTTTTACCTCCTTTTAGTTCTAATTCAGATGGTGCTGCAGCAGCAATTTTGGCCAGTGAAGCATTTGTACAGAAGTATGGCCTGCAACCCAAAGCTGTAGAAATTTTGGCACAAGAAATGATGACTGATTTGCCAAGCTCGTTTGAAGAAAAAAGTATTATTAAAATGGTATGTCTGAGATTCTGTTTTATTTTTTATTTTTGAGACAGAGTCTCACTCTGTCACCTAGGCTGGAGTGCAGTGGCATGATCTTGGCTGCAACCTCTGCCTCCCAAGTTCAAGCGATTCTCCTACCCCAGCCTCCCAAGTAGCTGGGATTACAGGCATGCGCCACCACACCTGGCTAATTTTTTGTACTTTTAGTAGAGATGGAGTTTCGCCACGTTGACTAGGCTGGTCTTGAACTCCTGACCTCCAGTGATCTGCCGGCCTCAGCCTCCCAAAGTGCTAAGATTAAAGATGTGAGCCTCCGTGCCTGGCTGATTCCGTTTTATTAGTCAAATTAAATAATTACTGTTTAAAATTTCAAAGTGACCTTATGCTGTCATCAGCTTTGGAAGTTGTTTACTTGCAAAAATTGGTCTAAAAATTGTAGTATTATAATCCATCCTTAAAAATCTGTTAAGGGAAATTAGCTAATGAGAACGTGCTTCTTACGATGGAGCCATGCATTATTATATGATAACTTTTAGTTAACTAGACATGCTATTTATATTTAAGTTGACTGTACCTAGAACTCCAATCTTACAGAGTTAAGGGGAAAACAAAGATTGTTTTGTTTTGTTTTGTTGTTGCTCTTATTTTTTTTCTTTTCTTTTTTTTTTTTAGACAGGGTCTTCATCTGTCACCCAGGCTGGAATGCAGTAGTGTGATCTCAGCTTACTGTAACTTCCACATCCCAGGCCTAATCAATCCACCCCCATTTCAGCCTCCCAAGTAGCTGGGACTACAGGCACATGCCACCATGCCCAGCTAATGTTTGTGAGTTTTGCAATGTTTCCCAGGCTGGTCTTGAACTCCTGGGCTCAAGTGATCCTCCCCTCTTTCTTCTCTCTCTTTTTTTGTTTTTTTTGAGACAGGATCTTGCTCTATCATCTAGATGAATTCAGTAGGGTGATCCTGGTTCACTCAAACGATCATCCTGCCTGAAGCTCCCAAATAGCTGGGACCACAGGCACATACTACCACACACACCAAGCTAATTATTAAATTATTTGTAGAGACTGGATCTTCCTATGTTGCCCAGGCTGGTCTCAAACTCCTGGGCTCAAGCGATCCTCCTGCTTCAGCCTCCCAAAGTGCTGGGATTATTGGCGTGAGCACCTGACCAAGATTTCAATATATGTGGTAGATTATCAGTTGTTAAGGTTATGCATCTATTAATCTCTTAAAATACTTGTCTAAAAGGCCCAGCTTTGGTGACCTTTATTTATATATGGTTTTGGTTTTAGGTTGGCTTTGATATGAGTAAAGAAGCTGCAAGAAAATGCTATGAGAAATCTGGCCTGACACCAAGTGATATTGACGTAATAGAACTTCATGATTGCTTTTCTGTCAATGAACTCCTTACTTATGAAGCATTGGGACTCTGTCCAGAAGGTAACATTTTTGAATAGGGCAGATTTATTTGGTAAATTTCACTGAGAAAACTTCACTTTGACCATTAGATAAAGGAATTCACGGCTTGGCATGGTGGCTCATGCCTGTAGTCCCAGTACTTTGGGAGACTGAAGTGGGTAGATCACGAGGTCAAGCGATCGAGACCATCCTGGCCAACATGGTGAAACTTTGTCTCTACTAAAAATACAAAAATTAATAGGGCATGGTGGACGCTTTTGTAGTCCCAGCTACTTGGAAGGCTGAGGCAGGAGAATCCCTTGCACCCTGGAGTCGGAGGTTATAGTGAGCTGAGATTGCACCACTGCACTCTAGCCTGGGCGACAGAGCAAGACTCTGTCTCAAAAAAAAAAAAAAGAATTCACCATTTGCTTTTTCCTTCACATTGGCTCTACCACACTGTGCAAAGTGAATGTAAGCTGTTTTGGTACTGGACTTTTTAGAGCTTGTAGTATTAGGCAGTAGCAACACTAAGATGATAGAGTGTCCAAATGATTTGTATTATGGTTATATTCTTTTTATAGAAGGCTCTTTATCTGACCAAAATAGCTACTCCATCTTTCTTATGCTTATTCTTTGCATGAGATTTTATTCATTTGCTTACAATCTATTTTTGTTAATTTATTTAAAGTGTATCTCTTATAGGCACCATGTAAGCAATAATTTTTTTGTTGTCTTTTCGTTTTTCTGAGACGGAGTCTCTCTCTGTTGCCCAGGCTGGAGTGCAGTGGCATGATCTCCAGTCACTGCAACCTTGCCCACGTGAGCCACCACGCCTGGCTGCAATAATGTATTTTTAAAAATCTACTTTGTTGATTTCTGCCTTTTAACTGGAGTGTTGAAACCTGTATTGATACAATAGCCACTAGCTATGCTTGTTATTGGGTCTTTGAAATGTAGCTAGTCCAGGCTGGGTGCAGTGGCTCACACCTGTAATCCCAGCACTTTGGGAGGCTGAGGCAGGAAGATTACGAGGTCAGGAGTTCGAGACCATCCTGGCCAACATAGTGAAACCCCGTCTCTACTAAAAATACAAAATTAGCTGAGTATGGTGGCACATGCCTGTAGTCCCAGCTACTCGGGAGGCTGAGGCAAGAGAATCGCTTGAACCTGGGAGGCATTGAGC
>CAUYLG010050943.1:0-100937 GCA_963573385.1 Cacajao melanocephalus | reverse complement strand
GGGTCCAGACACTAAGTCTGGCATTAATATGGTAACCTCCTGGGAGCAGGGGACCACCAGGTTGCCTAAGGAGGGGTGAACTAGCCCAGGTTGGAAATGGAGCAGGTCAAAATGCTGGTGCTGATCAGTAGTGGGATTGTGCCTGAGAAGAGCCACTGCACTCCATTCTGGGCAACATAGTGAGAACCCATATTTAGAAAAAAACAAAAAACAAAAAAAGGAAGAGAGAAAGAGGTTGGATCTGAGAGAGATAACATTAGTAGCTCCTAATATTTTCAATTCAAAATCAGGAAAACAGATCTCATCTGACATCTATACTGTAGATATACATCTATAGTGAAATATCTTCACCATATTTTTATATTAACCCCCCTTTTCATTTCATTGGCATCATAATAACCAGGCCCTTGACATCCTATGCTTGAATAAAAAGACATTTTTCTAACTGGTTTTCTTCTATCTTTACCTCCCTGCCTCCAAGCCATTCTATATTTCATAACTAAATAGACAATCTTAGAATACCTATTTGACCCTGTTATTTCCCCATTCATAAAACATCTTCGGTATTTCTTACTGTCCAAATAATAAAATCCATATTTCTCATCCTGTTCAATGATCCCTACCTACCACTTTGGTCTTATCAACCATCCTTCTGACTCTTCTATGCAAACTTGTACCTTCAATCAACCTACCCTGTAAACACGATTTTCATATTTTTCTTTCATATCTTTGCATAAGCATTTCACTTCCTAAAATGTGCTTTTCTTTTTACATCTAAATTATATCAGTTTTCAAGACTGTTATAAAAACAGGACTGGCTGGATCCATTACCCAATATTTGGTTCCCATCCACAATTTGGTTTGAATATCAAAATCAATGGTGCCACATACTTACCAAGAGGATAGAAAAGGTTCATTACTCACATAAGAGGCTTTGCATGGAAAGCTAGCAAGACTCCCAAGCTAATCCAAAAATGCATTGAGAGAGCAGGGAAGGTACACGGACTTGGATTTTATCGTGATTAGGGAGTGGGGTTGGGTTTAAGGTTCCCACATAGGCTGGGGCTTGTGCGGTTTGAATTTACTGCCAACAGCAAAGGAGGGGTCTCTGGGCAAGCCAAGTTTCTTGTTGGCTTGCCCAGATGTGGGGCAGGAGAGGTATAGGAGGGGACTGAAAGCCCTCAGCAGTCAAACATTAACAATAGAGTCAGACTACTTATTATTAAGACCCAGTCCAAATCCCACTGACTTTCCTAGTCATCAGTCATCATTCTTTCTTCTGAATTCTCGCATTCAGCATTTGCTGCCTCATCTTATTATTTACCTTTCTCTGTATTCAACTGCGGAAATAAATTTAATGACTTTAGAGTCATACCTCCATGGGGTGAATCCAAGTTTTATAGGTCCTGAGGCTTAAACATTTTGGAGTCTGGCATAAACACTCCACATTTTCATGAAGTTTCTCTTTATGACAAAGAATATAAAATACGTACCAGGCTTTGAAAGGAGCTGTGTTTTCGAGAGCCCTGAAGCTTTAGCTTTGTTAACTTTATGGGAAATCTGCTTCTGCATTCCTCTTTTGCATTGAAAATTAAATTTTTTTACATACAGTAAAATGGACTTTTATTGGTTACAGTTCTATGAGTTTTTGCACATGCATACATAGGTTCTTGCAACCACTGTGACTGACGGTGCAGAGCATGGTTCAACAAAGCAAATAACCCCTTGTGTTGCCACTCTGTCCAGATTCTCCCAATACCTTCTTGTATATTTTGAATCCTCCACCAGATTGTATTAGGTTGGTGCAAAAGTAATTGTGGTTTTTGCCATTACTTTTAAATTGCAAAAACCGCAATTGCTTTTGCACCAACCTAAATAACATCGTGAAAGTAGCAGCTTTATTGTAGTGTATGTCTCTAGCACAGTGCTCTGTAGACAGTGGGCACCATGTAAAAGCTGATTGTTGTTGATGATAATGAGGATAAAGATGGCCTTTTGTTTTACAGTAAGATAAATGTCTTGTAATGAATAAAGATGTTAAGTATATTCTGATAAAGATAAGCTTTCAATTAAACTAAAAATTCACAAAATTAAAAATATTACCATGTTTTGTTTGAGACCCTCACTGAAGTTTGTGAAATTCAACTGATTTTAGATGCCTACTTTTGCTCAACATTTGGCTTAATTGTCACAGCATAATGCCTTGAACATGTAGATGTTCAATAAATACTTGGCGATTTAAATTGGTGAACTACTATAATTGCCTCAATTAGAAGTTACTGAGGCTAAACTCCAAGTAGCATTAAAAAAAACACACACCTTTTTAAATGAAGCAAGTTGAGGAGGGAGAAGAAAAGGTCTTTTGCTGAAATGTAAATTGAGATATTAAATAACTCCTAGATAGCCTCAATGCCCCAGTACCCAAAATGATTTTATAGAATTCAGATGGGATCAATTTTCACCAAGCTCCTCTGGAGTGGATGTATACCTGACTTACTGTTTTGACTACTGCTAGACCTTTAATCACCACTACTAGACCTTAAATTTTCACTTAATCTGAAATTGAAAATGATTTTCCAAACAAGGAAAGGAGGAATTGAAATGCTCTTCTCATTTCCTTAATGCCTAATGATGAATTGTTTTCAAATAGCACTGTATACCTGACCTTCACAGGAGATAATTGTACTGTGGCTGGTTCATTGCAGAGCAAGGAAAGGGTCATACAACTGAGCATTCCAGATAAAAGTCCAATTAAGCTCAAAATAGTTCCTCGCAGAGTAAAGAGAAAAGGTTAAGAAGGCATAGGCTTTAGCTCCTGATTGCATCTTCTTTGTGATTAATTGTATTAACCAAAAATTAGCCTGAGACTGAGGTCAGGAGTTCTGGTTCTTTCTGTCTTCCTGCCTCTCACCTGAAAGTCTTACCATCAGAGTCCTGTCAACAACCAGGTGGTTTGCTTGTTTAATAGGAAAACAAACAGAAGTGCTGGTGAAACTTTCAAGAAAAAGCAGTCTTAACAGCAGCTGGCGGCCAGCCAACATAGAGTTCTCTAGAGACTCAAAGACATTTTCATCCCCCTCTATAGACCTAGGGATTTGAAACAGTGTGATCATTCCCGGAAGCGGAGCACAGGTTTATAAAATGCCGTCTTTAGTGATAGTGCCATATAATGTCTTTTAAAGCTGATTAACGGTTGCTTTATTCACCTTTATGCAAAAGATTTATCTGCATAGACCAGACTTTGGGCTATGGATTATTTTCCATTGTGTCTAAAAATGATAAGATTAGTTATTTCTTATGTTCAGCCCTTGTGAGGAATTAGGTGGCCATTCCTGTGCCTCTTTGGTTTTACTCTCCTTAATTCCCAGGCATTTACAATCATCCAAATTGGGTTTGATTAGCATAAGCTAGATTTCCCACAAGAGTCTCCTAATACATTTCTTCTGCAATCAAGTCCCACTAGGATGCAGTAAGCTCCTCTTGTTCATCCAGTGTGTCATTCAAATAGATACCAAAGAGAGATGCATAAGATTATTGGCACGTGATGATGACAAAGGAGGTTGCAGCATGAGGCTCAGAAACCAGCACAGGAACAGTAAAGAGAATGGTAAGTTGAGGCAGCAGAGCTCTGCTACTGCTGCTAAGATCCATGCTCTCAGCCACTGTTTAGAAACAGAAATTGATACCGAGGGAGTTGTGATTTTTTTTTTTTTTTAAAGACGGAGTCTCGTTCTTATTGCCCAGGCTGGAGTGCAATGGTGCGATCTCGGCTCACTGCAACCTCTGCCTCCCAGGTTCAAGCGATTCTCCTGCCTCAGCCTCCAGAGCATCTGAGATTACAGGCATGTGCTACCACGCCCGGCTAATTTTTGTATTTTTGTAGAAACAGGGTTTCCCCATGTTGGTTAGGCTGGTCTCGGAACTCCCGACCTCAGGTGATTCGCCCACCTTGGCCTTCCAAAGTACTGGGATTACAGGTGTGAGCCCCTGCACCTGGCCCGTGATTTTGTTTTAAGAACAAAATTTCTGTAAAATTTATAAAATAAGGGAAGATTTTATCACATCATTAAAATGAATCTCATGGCTGTACAAGGATGGGGACTGCAGGGTGAAGAAGATTCTCTTTCAAGCGTTACATGTATTTTTTTTCTCTCATGGTGTCTGTGTGTGTGTGTGTATGTGTGTGTGTGTTTGTGATTTTTGCCTGAGAGCTGCTTATTCTTTTGGAACTTTATCTGTGGAATCCTTTGAGATCTAGGTTGAAGTTGAGACTGTCAAGCCAGGCACTCTAGGAATTATATTCTGTGCTTAAGGTATTTCAGACTAGACAGACAGCATTTGGATTGCAAGCCGTGTGAGGACTAGCTTGTGGTTCCGAATACACAGAGGAGATGATTTAACCCTTCACTCAGCACTGAGATCAAGAGAGACATAATTCCTTGCTGCTAACTTCTGTAGATCAGGGTCTGTTTTTCAATTACCTATGCACTGGAGGTATAGACCTCTGGGCTCCAATATTATGTGGAGGTCATTATTAGATTACCCATCTTGGGGCTGGGCACGGGGCTTGTGCCTGTAATCCCAGCACTTTGGGAGGCCGAGGCAGGTGGATCACCTGAGGTCAGGAGTTCAAGACCAGCCTGGTCAACGTGGTGAAACCCCATCTCTAAAAAAAAAAATTAAAAAAAAAGAAAAGATTACTCATCTTGGGTGGGTCCCCATATCTCTGTGCAACCCCTCAAAGCAGAAGCTCAGATCCTTCAGGGATTTGCAGAAACTTTCAGGATCAAAGCCAGCTTTGGAGTTCACTTACCAGCCAGGGTTCCTGATCTGATCTTATTTTGGCAACTAAAGAATCCTTTATTTTATGCCAGCTCGTTGATGCATTTAAGTCATTTCTAAAAATATTAGGTAATATTTTAGTTATCTCATCTGGGGAGTTTGGAAGCTTGAGAATTAATCTTCCAGTGTCTCTAATATAAACATCTCTCCATGCTCCTTCTCTGCTAGGTCAGCTGATCCTATTTAGTCAGTTCCCAGCCTTCCAGAATTCCAGCTTACTGTGGCTTTCCATGACTCAGGCCTCTTTGATTCTGACTCTACTTCAGTTTCTACTTTCACTGCCATTTGCCCCTGTCACTCCAACTCCCAAATGAAAATTAAGAGAGGAATCGAATTTTCAAGTTGAGCCATTCAGGTTCATAGGTCCTTGGTCACTGCTGTTGTGTCAATGTGTAGACTGGGTTCAGTCAGGTGTGGTCAGTGGGTGTGGGTATGTTTGGGGGTGAAGGAATAATAGGGCCATGTGCTAAAAACATGGTCACCATTTCTTAACAGAGCTGTGGGCAGGTTGTTTCTCATAGAGGAGGGTATGGGAAAGAACCATAAAACATTTCTAGTACAAAAATCTTTAAGAACAATACTCCCTCTTCTCTGCCTTAGAAGAACACAAACACGCCAAAAATAGCTGGATGAGATCCAAGGTAGAGAGGGTTCCTATTAAATTCTTCCCCACGGTGAGATGAATGGTTATTGCGAGGTGGTACCCTGATAGCCAAAGGAGAATCCTGCTTTAGGACTTAGTTATCAGTGGCTATGGCCCTTAAGCTCAATTCTCTGCTTGTGCCATGTTAAAGACCATTATTGCAGTTACTACATGAAAATCACAAAAGACTCAACAAAAACAGCTTAGGAACGATAGTAGCAGCTTTTATTTATTTATTTTTATTGTTTATTTATTTTTATTTTTTATTATACTGTAGGTTCTGGGGTACATGTGCAGAATGCACAAATTCATTACATAGGTATACATGTGCCATGTGGTTTGCTGCTTCCATCCCCCCATCATCTACATTAGGTATTTCTTCTCATGTTAGCCCTCCCCAACGCCCCCCTTGCAATCCCTCCCCTACCCCCTCCACCCCCCCTACAGGCCCCAGTGTGTGACGTTCCCCTCCCTGTGTCCATGTGTTCTCATTGTTCAACACACACTTATGAGTGAGAAATAGCTTTTCTTTTCATCCTTAGTGAAATAAATCAACCATCTATCAGACTTTTCTAGTTCTTTGTGTAGTCAGGGATGGAAGAGTTCGCTGTAGCGGGTTTAGGATGAACTGGGAGGATCTGGGTCCAGGAACTTGTCTGATTACTACAGTGTGTCAGGGAGTGGGCAGAGGAGTTTGCAGCACACAGTAGAGGAAGCTGGTGGGCACAGAATGGTAACTGGCAGGCTTACGGCTGGGACCTGGGAGGTCCAGAGATGATAACAGCTCCTGGCACTTGCTAAATGTATTAATTAACTCATGTATTCACACAATAATCCAATAAGGGAGATTATTTTAATAGGCCCATTTTGCTAACATGAAAACTGAGGCATTGATAAACTAAGTAGCTTGCTCAAAGTGAGCCATCTCGGGCAGAGCAAGGATTTGAACATAGACAAACATAGACAATTTTGCTCTAACACCTGTGCCCTTAACCACTGAATTGTAACTGTTCCAGGGAGGAGGTGAGCCTCTTTCAGGCAGCAGGACAGTGGACAGCCACTGGAAATGTGAGAGCTGGCAATATTCACGGAGGCACATCGAGGTCCTTCCAGGAGAGTCTAACTGCTTGTACCAGGATCCAGGCTCAAGGGAGGGACTCAGGGAGCAGCCCCTAGAAGGAAGTGCTTTCACTTGCTAGGCAGTGCTTCCCTGACTCTTTGGCTGCAAGCTTCTAAAAGGAAAAACACAATGTTAAACATGAGTCCCAACTTATATACCTTTGTATATTTAGTTATAAATGTTGTACATGTACTACAAAATTAATGTACATCATAAAATATACACAAAGGGAAAAAATCATTCTTTTACACCAAAAACTTGCTATAAATTTACTTCAAATAGCATTCATCCATACTAGCACCAGAAATGTGTGTCCCTGACCAAAAATATATATTTTTACAGAATTTAGATCTACTTTTATTTTGAAATTTATCAGAGATTTCTTGATTCAAACCCAGTTTTCCTGGAATTATTCCCTACTTGTTAGATTATTTATCCACACAGATGATCACATGAAAAAAATGCAAAGCGAGACCCTTGCTATATTGTATAATCCTGAAACTATGTATTAAAAACAAAATAAAGAGTCTTTTAGAAAGCCTGCAGCAGTACCCCAAAATAAGGTAACCCAAGAAGAAAAATTCTCCCAGAATAATTCCTTTAAATCCCGGAAACGAAATCTCAAGTGTTGACCCATTCTTTTAGACATTTTTCAGAGCAACGCAACAGAGCCAATGTATGAAATAATTCACTGGAGTCCAATGTAAGCTACCACCAGTGACAAAGCGTGTCCATTCAGGGCAAAGATTTATTCTTCTGATTATACCAATAACACACACATACACAAAGAAAAATTAAATTGAATTAAAAGAAAGCATTTCAGCAATCTTGATGGGCTTGAGCCCTCTGACATTCCTAGAACTCTATCAGCCGATCGTTGACATGTTGCTAAAGCCAGCAGCCTCTTGAAACCAAATTTAATGGAAAGAGGAGGAGTTCAACAAAGCAGCTTAAACATCTCACCTTCAAAGCTCATTGAAAACTAGGCTTCCTATCAGTCATGTGTCAAAGGTTCCCCTCATCCTATACCGTACAGATTAGTTCTTCAAGTTCCATTTGTGTGGTCATCCTTTGAGTTTCCCTGAAGCTCTAAAAAGGCTGAAAGGTTATTTCCATCTGGAGTCACTGGAGCCTCTATCCATGTATCTTTTCGCTGCACGAATCTCAACATGGCAGAACTGGAAAGTCAGACTCCCGACTTCTATGTGAATGGAACTATGTCAGGCTGGCTGAGAAGCCTGATTGTTGATGGCTGGTTCCAAAGGGACTGACCCAAGCCTGTAGTGAGCAAGGAGGCTGCCTGCTACCCAGAGCCACCATCCCCCACAGCGGCAGATCGCAGTCCCTACCCTGTCTCTTTTGAAACTTCAGGTTAGGGATGAGCAACTCATAGCAATTTGTCTTTGAGGTGATAGGTTTGGCAATGGGGCATGACCCAGGAAGTAAGAAATCTGTGAGAAGTTTCATAAAGTTGATGGTGATTGTGACGATGTGACCTATGCAATCTTAAACTCATCAAGTACCTAATGTAGGTTATTAATTGCCTTGAGTGCTTTAAAAAGACTCCTTCTGTAGGTACTTCATGGGGATTTTCCCTAATGGGTGAGGTATATAAATGCCGCCACAGCTCCTGTAAAATCTCCCATGCTGAAATAACTGCATCCCTGCTCTACGGCTATGAGGATTATGACCATATGTGTCCCGGCAAGTGATAGCCACCATCATAAGCTGGATCATAAAATGATCACTCTCGCCAAATTAATGCCTTTTGCTATTGCATCACTTAAACACTGTGTTGTTCTAGATACTCCCTGGGCCACCTTTTTCCAGATGTGTCCTTTCAGACGTGGTCATCTTTTCAGATATGTCCTTGTCTTAGCAGATGGTTAAAGCTTCATAGGATATTTGCATTCAGGGTGCTAGTCAAAAAATGTGACCTTGAATTCGTGGCTGCAAAGCTCAACTGAGAGAAAACATATTTAGGCAGATGGAATCCACACATTGCCCAAGAAAACTTTTTCTCGCCCTGGCAGATACGACTTTTGAAAAGTATTGATACCTGGGCCCAATCTAGAAATTAGTCTCATGTGGGTGCTCAGAGAACATAAGGAGGTCATTGGGGATGGAACAGAATGAACAGTAAAGGGAAGAAGAGAAGAAAATAGGGTGAGAGAAACAATGGGATATGGAATGGGGAGAAGAGGCCCAGATTAGGGAGGGCATGGCAGGCCATGGTCAGGGCTTGGCGTTTGCCCAGAAGGAGGTGGAGTTCATAGAGGGTTTTGAGCAAAGGTGTAACATGATATGACATACATTATAAAATGATCACTCTGGCTAAATTAATTCCTTTTGCCATGGCATCACTTAAACCTAAAAATGCGAAAAACTAAAAACAGGAAATGATTTTCCAAGCTGCTACTCAAATGTCTGATGACAGGAAGTGGCTAGGATCCTAAATCCCAGAATCACCGACGTAGTATCTCCCCAGATTCCTGACAAAGATACGTAGAAAGCACATTTCAAGCAAGCTTATACTGTTTTATTCTAAGAGAGTTGAACTGGGAATGTGAGGCTTCAAGTCCTTCTTTGCTTAGGTATGTCCAGAAGTCATTCCCAGAAACTCAAATTTAGTGTTTTGAGATAGACTGTAAGACATCTTGTTGTTAAAACAATTCCAATGCCCATGTAGAAAATAAATCTCCAAAGGCTGACCAAATCAACTGACATTGGCAAATGCTTTTAGTTTTCCCTTCTTGGACTCTGTATAGCTGCACTGTCTATATGGTAACCACAAGCTACATGTGGTAGCTGAGCACTTAAAATGGGGCTAGTTCAAATTGAGATTGTGCTATAAGCATAAAACATTCAGTAGATTTTAAAGACTTAGCATGAAACAATAGATTTATGTACTAGTCAAGGTTCTCCAAAGAAATCGAACCAGTAGGATACATAGAGAGATACATAAGAGGGGGTTTCTTATGGAAATTGGCTCATGTTATTATGGAGGCCAAGAAGTTCTATCATGTACCATCTGCAACCTGGAGAACCAGAAAAGCCACTGGTGTAATTCAGTCTGAGCCCAAGTGCTTCAGAACTGGGGGGCAACTGGTGTGAGTCCTGGAGTCCAAAGGCTGGAGAACTAGAAGCACCAATGTCTGAGGGCAAAAGAAGACAGATGTCCCATTGCAAGAGAAGGTGAATTCCTCCTTCCTCTGTCTTTTTATTCTGTCCAGGCCCTCAATGGATTGGATGATGCCCACTCACAATTATGATCCTCTTTATTCAGTCGACTGACTCAGATGCTAATCTCCTCCAGAAATGCTCTCATAGACACACTCAGAAATCATGTTTTACCAGCCATGTGGGCATCTCTCAGGCCAACCACATTGACACACAAAATTAACCATCACAATGTAAAATGTCTCAATCATTTTTACATAGATTACATGTTGAAATGATAATATATTGGATATACTAAATTAAATAAAATATATTATTAAAATTAATTTCACTGTTTTTATGTTTTAAATGTGGCTACAAGAGAATTAAAATTTAAAAATGTGGCTCCCATTACACTTCTTTTCTTTACTTCATTTTTTTAGAGACCTCTGTCTCCCAGGCTAGAGTGCAGTGGCACAATCGTGGCTCACTGGAACCTCGAACTCCTGGGCTCAAGCAATCCTGTCTTCTCAGCTTCCTGAGTAGCAGGGATTACAGGCATGTACCACCAGACCTGGCTTTCACATTATATTTCTGTTGGACAGTACTGATGTAGAGCTTTTCAAAGACACCTCTTACATAAGAATTATAACCCTCTATGCTAACCTTCAAAATACACCACAGCAATATTTTTAAAGAAAAATGCTAATTGCTTTTTTGGATCTTTCTTGTAGGCAGGATATAAATGGAAGGCTTTGGAAGGCAATATAACATAGTAGTTAATAGTAAGAACTTGCTAAATGAGTGACTGGAGGCAGGTTGTTTACCTTCTTGGAGGCTCCATTCCGTCATCTGTAGAATTTGAATAATATGTACCCTATGGTGTTGTGGACTAAATAACATAGTCCCTAATGCTCCATAAATGGTAGACACTTTATAATTGGTGCTGAAATTTAAAGACAGTGTGGAGGCACCTTGGATTCGGGTGATGAGATTCAGTGTAAAAACCAATGCCTCAATTCCTTGCACCAAGAGAGGTGCAGAAATTCATCATCTCCCTAATGAGTCCTAAGTTTTCTTTATACTTCAGTCATTTGATTGGAAATAAATTCTTAGGCTGTCAGATTTATATTCAAATATCAAAATAAAAATAATTACAAAAGCAAAATGTCATTTCAAAAGGGTGTGTTTGGTGGTCAGAATTATGGTTGCCATATGCCTTCGTGAAATATCATGACTAAATGGGAAAGGCATGCAGATCTTTGCTAAGAAGGCAAGAGAAAGAAGAGGTGAATAAAAGGCTTGAAACTCCTGCTGCTCTAACGAAATTGTTCTATTTGTGAGAGTTTACTTTAGCTTGCTGTTTATGTGTGACCTTAAGTCTCTTCACCTGTGGCCCCATAACCATTATCTAATATTGCTCAGCTCATTAGCCTTGAAATTTATAATTTAGTTTTTACACCATTTTATCCCACTTCTTCCCATCACCAAGCACAAACATTTACTTTATTTTTAAAAAGTGACTGAATTTATTAAACTACTTTGTCTTCAAAAGTTTCCATTTTTTTAATAGACATGGGAAGACTCACATGGTTGGTTTCCCTCATTCTCAGGAGACAAACCAGTGAAGCTGAAGTCAGTTTTTTATGCAACTAAGCTTCCTGCCCCTTCCTTTGGGTCTCCAATTAGAATAAAATCAGGGATGGGCAGGCAGCATGCATTTTAAATCACCATCCGTGATCACTATCATTTCCAAACTCAAAGGCATCATTAGTATAGGGATATATTTGCAGGCATTTCATTACACCTTGGACTATTTAAAAAAATGCGTTAGAAAGAAGCCGTTATTTTAAAACTTTCACATGGCAGGGAACGGAAGAAATGGCAATAGGCAGGGAAACGTTATGGTAAACAAATTGACGCACACGGTTGTTGTTGATGAAGGTCAGTATTACAAGCAGACAAGGCAAATGAGTGAGTTGGGAAGAGAGTCAATCTCACTTCATGAACTGGGGACCCTTAAGAAACACGTGCTTTTAGACTGTTTCTTGGCATGATGGGCCTGGGTGCTGAAAATAGCATAGAGCCTTTTGTAGAATCCTTTATTTCAAGGAGCTGCAGCATTTCCCATGTGGCACAGCCCCTCCCCTCATTGGCCTCTCTCCTGCCACCGGAAGGTGCTTTTGCAGTTCCCCTTGTGACAAAGGACAGGTCAGACAGCAAACCTTTGAGCAAACTAGGCTTGGCATGTACATCGCTAAGCAACAGATGCTTTCTGAAAAACCATCTGGAGGTGTTTCAGAAAGTGTGTGTGGGTACATACATACATATACATATTTCTGGGAAAAAAATACATACATACATGTTTACATACATACTTTCTGAAACTCACACACGCACATTTTCCAGAAACTCATTTGAGGTTGATTTTATGTCTATGGAGACAGAGAAAGCCGTCCATCCATATAGAAAGCCTTTTGCAAGTATTTTTAATTTATTTCATAGAAGCCTGAATTTATTTCACACAACAATGAATAAATCCATTCTCTTGCCACAGACAAGGGTTGTGTTTGAAGCATCTACAAAGGGGAAAAAGCTGCTAACACAAGGAAAAAATATTAAAGTAAGATTTTCGTTGTCAGTTTTGTAATTGAAGCTGTCTCCTTACTTGAAAATATTGTTTCCATTGAAGTAGAAGGCAAAAGGGGATCTGGCAAATGCCCTACAATGTTCATTTCCCCAGATAAATTACACACGTCATGTGTACATGAAGACGACCAGAGGCTCCTGCTGTGCTGAGAATGCAGAGTCCAATCATTCAAAGCTCTGTGTAGTCACACAGCAAAGGCGTGGCCTAAATCCATTCTTTTTCTTCTTTTTCCTTTCTCCTCTTCTCATTTTTCTTTTTTTCTCCTTCTTCCACCAACAGGCAGATAAAGTGGAATAACTTTGATAACAACCTCATTTTCAGGATCTCTGGATAATTCATAATCCTTCAGTTATATTTTCCAAAATATGCAGTTAACCAGTTATTTCGTGGTTTCCTTGAGGTGAATCTTCGCTTTTTAATCATATTTTATCTTCTTGGAAGAAACTACTATTCAAAATTTATAGATAATGGTAGCAATAAATCACTAAGATGTCTTGGATTTTCTTTTGGGGAGGAGAGATGAGGGAATAAAATGAAAAAATATGTATGTAAATAGCCAAATTGGTCTGTGATACCATTAATTGATGTTCATTAATTCAAGCAGTGTACACTGCATACCTAATATGTGCTAGGAGTTGCATTGTACTCCAGAAATAAAAAGTCCAATAAAACAGTCTTTCCCTCAAGGAAACTATGGTCCCCAGCATCTGCATATGTAAACTACCAATTACAGTTTAGTGTGAGAAACACTTTGGAAGTATTACATTTTGAATGTATTTCATTGAAAAATGAATGTTGGCCAGGTGAGGTGGCTCACACTTTGCGAGGCTGAGGTGGGTGGATCACCTGAGGTCAGAAGTTCAAGACCAGGCTGACCAACAAGGTGAAACCTCATCTCTCCCAAGAATACAAAAAATTAGCTGGGCATGGTGGCCTGAGCCTGTAATCCCAGCTACTCAGGAGGCTGAGACACAAGAATCACTTGAAACCAGGAGGCAGAGTTTGCAGTGAGCCAAGGTCAAGCCACTGCACTCCAGCCTGGGTGGCAGAGCGAGAGTCCATCTCAAAAAAGAAAAAGAAAAGCGAATGTCTAAGTCTGGTGCAAAACAAGCCAGAGGGGTCATTGCCAAACCAGAAAGAAGCCCAGGGCTGGAATATGCAGCATCAGTGGAGGAGCCCAGTGCTCTTTGGGCTGTCCACTTCTTGGACTCAATATAGCATCATAAACAGCATTCAGCAAACATCTTTTTTTCAAGAGGCATAGTAGAGAGCTACCTACTAAGAGCCCAGAAACCCTGTGAGGCCTCAGATCACATTGGTAGGAAATAACCAGGTTCTTGAGTTGCTTGAAGTAGAATGCCATTAGCTTCTAATGCTTCCTATATTTGTGTTCCATTCAAGGAAGCAACTCTAGAGAACTGAATCTTGTAACCATTAACACTGCCCACAAAAATTCATTTCCTATTTGATGAGTGAGACTCAGCTGTGATGGTCTACCTCCTTTAAAGCTACTTGTATGGTGTGACACATTCTCTAAAGAAGGCAGAAGGCTTGAGGATGGTTTGCATTGATTGAAGAACACTTCATTGCTCAGTTAGAATATTTTGACAAATTGCAAGGCTTAACTAATATATGAAATAAAGTAGTTGCAGAGATAAGGAAGAAAACCAAAGTTATAATCTATAGTCCCATTTACCTTCCTTGGTCAAGGCAAATATTACAAAAGATATGTCCTGATTTTAGTATAATAATCAGCAAATGGGGATGACTTTGGATTTCAGGACATATATGGGAATGTCTCAAGTCTTGCCGTCAACTTCGACTTTGAAGTGTGGCTTTTTCAAATTAAAATACAGATCATTTTATTATTAACAAAATTTTATCCAAAGTAATGAGGCATTTGTAGATTTTTGTTTTTTCTTTTCTATTAAGATCTTTGCTGGTGAAGAAAATAAATTTTTTCCCCATTTTCTAATTGGCTTGCCTGTGTTTTTGTTGTTGAGCTGGAAGTGCTTTTAGATGTATTTTGGGTACTAGACCTTTATTGAGTATATATATATTGCAAATATTTTCTCCTATTCTGTCAATTGTCTTCTCATTTTCTTTTTTTTTTATAATTTAAGTTCTGGGGTGCACGTACAGATCTTGCAGGATTGTTACATAGGGCTACACACACCATGGTGGTTTGCTGCCTCCCATTGTGTTTTTATGTTTGTGAGTAATAATCAGTGGTTCCCTGGTATTGCATTTCATTTTTAATTCCCAAAGCAGGAGCTAATAAACAAATCACTTTGTGGGTTTCTATGAAAACAGCTAGAGCTTGCACAAGCACCGCCTAGACAGAGGGAGGAGTGTGGGCTCGGAAGTTCAGCAGATCTGCATTTGACTCGACTCTCTGATTAGCCAGGTGACCTTGGGCAAATTATTCCCATAAGCGTCAGTTACCTCGTCTGTAAAATAGGGATGATGACATCTGCTCAAAGTGTTGCTGTTTAGTAATTAGGTTAAATGAGATAAAAAGTGCCCATTAGCACCTATTGGAACTGAATAGGAGCTCATGTTTATGGTGTGTAAATGTGCACCTGACTCCCATCCAAAGAGTCCTTGCTGAATCAACAAACTCATGACTGTCTCCTTTCACTAGACTGAGGCTACAACCACAAATTAAAATGGTACTTGTCCTCAAGAACCACTAGGGCCAAGAATTCTGTGTGGCTCAGGCAGATCAGCTGAGCAAGTGAGAAAATACAGAATGTGCAGTCTAAGTACAGAGCTCAGAAGAGGCAACTTGCTGCCTATCAATAGAAAGGGTAGAAACACCCTGGTGTGTGCAACGGGCACAAATCATGCAATTCAGTAAGTCTACAAATATTTAGTTAAGGAAACAATATAATTTCTAAAAGCAGTAGCTTCACAGCAAACTGTGAAGTTAGCAGCACACAGGCAAACTGAGGCAGAGTCACTGGATTGGAGACAAGTTGATTTGTGAAAGCTGCTTGAGTAATTGACCAACCTCTGCATAAATATGTTCTAGCTTACTTAGCTAGTATAAAGGAGAAAAAAGCAGTAAAAATGAAGAGTGTTTGTTAAGCTGTAAGTCCTTTCATTCTTTTGGATATATTATTCTAAATGCATAACATTTTCATTAATAAACTGCCGTTTTAATTAACGATGAGGTCTGGGTCAACTCAATGACATTTCTCTCAAGAAGCCCACTTCACACACACACAACAGAACCCTAACATTTTTCACTAAAAGAAAGGCCAATGTGATCCCACAAGTTGAAGAATATATTTTTTCTATTAAAAATAATTTAATTCCATTCACCTCAACTCAGCGATCATTTATTGAGTATCTGCTGAAAGCCAGGGGCTGGCTGAGATTACAAGACATAGTTCTTCCCTTCAGAAACTCACAGTCTGGAGAGAAATCAGGTGCACAAATAAGGCATTCACCTTAACCTCCTTATCCCTGTTCTGTTCCTTCCCTTCTCTTCCTGGTAAGGCATGCTTATTTGCAAAAGACTTTCTACCTGAAAAAATATACATATGTGCATATATGCATAACACACATAAATATACATATATACCCTCAAAGTAGTTTCCCAAAATTATTTGTATGTATATAAATATTCATGTTCATATATATATATTTTTTTTTCTAGAATTGGAACAATAGTGTTGTATTTTTTTTCTTTTGAGATGGAGTTTTGCTCTTGTTGTCCAGGCTGCTGCAGTGCAATGACAGGATCTCAGCTAACTGCAACCTCCGCCTCCCAGGTTCAAGCGATTCTCCTGCCTTAGCCTCCTGAGTAGCTAGCTGGGAATACAGGCGTGCACCACCATGCCTGTCTGATTTTTTGGATTTTTAGTAGAGATGAGGTTTCACCATGTTGGTCAGGCTGGTCTCGAACCAGATGATCCACCCACCTCAGCCTCTCAAAGCTGGGATTACAGGCGTGAACCACCGCGCCCGGCCAATAGTGTTATATTAATGTTGGTTTCCTGACTCCAACTTGCTCTCAAATGGTTCAGGAATTATATATAATATACATTATAATGTATTTAATATACTAAATATGTAACATTAACGATTATTTTAATTATATATAACATACTTAATCTTAAATATAAATATATTGACATTTTTAATATTTAAATTTTAAATATTTACTTTTTATATTATATCTAAATATAACATATTTAATATAAGAAAGAAAACAAATATAGTGAAATGTTAAAAGTTCGGGAATCCAGATATGAATAATATAGGAGTTATTCATACTATTTTTACAACTTTTCAAAATTATGTCAAGGTATATTGGTCTTGTAGAAAAATTTAAAATAAAGGATTCAAGACCTCCCTGGCCTCAATCCTGCCTTTTATCAGCAGCACCTCCAGCCGTACCTCACCCCACATTCAATATCAGGTCATGTCCGATGACCGCCCGCTGCCGTTCCCGACGCTGACTGCACATTAGACTAATCTGAGAAAATGTTGAAATATGCCAATAGGCAGGCCTCTCCCCAGACAATCAGATCAGGATTTCTGGGATTTTGCCCCAGCGACAGTTTTTTTTCCAAAAGCAAAGCCTAGGTTGAGAAGCCTGGAGTCCTGTTTCCTGAACGCCATGCTGCTGCATTCCTCATGCCTTTGTGCCTGCTGTTTCCAGCACTTGGAGGGCTCTGGTCCACCTCCTCTGTCCTGTAGATGCCTATTATTTTGTCAGGACCCAACGCAGATGTCACCTTCTTAGTGAAACCATCCAGGCATCCCATACCCACCCACAGGCAGATCCCATCCTTCCCACCTCCAGCTATTTACTTCTACACACTCTACTTCTGCACGTCTCACACACTGTGCTTGCTCTGTCTCCCAACCCACTGCGAACTCCTTTTGGGAAAAGTTCACATCATGTTTGCTTTTGTCATCAGCATGAGCCTCACATATAGTAGGACTCTAAGAAATGTTTACTAAATTAAATGCAAACAAAGTTATACATGTTGGAATAAAGTTATAACAAGGAGCTATGGGACACTCGAGGCTGAGCTCTTACAGTGCAGACGACCCTTGGGGAAGGAGCTGGAGCTCACGTGGAATGGAAGAGTGAATAAGTAGCTAACCAGCTGGGCAGGAGAGCGAAGTGGGAACAGCCAGCCCCTTAGGCTGGCTGGAGCCACGTGGAGTCTGCAGAGGAGAATGGCAGCTGAGTCCAGATGATGAAGGGGACCAAGGGCCTTAGTCTGTCTGGAAGCAGAGTCAGCACCTCGCACAGCGCTGGCACACAGATACCTCTCAGTGAGCCATTTTAGAGAAATAATGAGTGAATTCATTTTTGCTCTCTTTCTTTACATTTGCCAGGGGAATCATGGGACCGGATTGAAACTAACCTTCTTCCCGGAAGATTGCATTTGCACATACTTTCCCCTAAAATGTCAGAAGACTTACAGGTTTTCTGAAATGTATTCAGTGACTCTTCCCCCAAAATGATATGCCACATTTTAAGAAGAGGGATATTTTTTGGGTTTAAGAAGGACGTGGTTAGACTAGGATGTAAGGCAGGTCACTGAAAGTCTGTGAAGGACAGATTACAGGAGGTAAGATGCCCACTGGAGGACACCCTTTAATAAGTCATCACAGGTGCCAAAGTGAAACCCGAGTGCCTGAACCAGAGGCACAACAGAGCTGTGCCCAGGAAAGAACAGACACAAAAGTTTACGAGGCCATGCAAACAACAGGGAGCTTAGATGTCTCTGGGCTTTCTGCCTTTGAGTGACCACACAGATGTGGTGTCATTGATCAAACTAGAAAATTCAGGGAGAGGACCCAACTTGTTGGAAGGGATGAATTCCATTGTGTGAAGCTTGAGTTTGAGTTTCCCATGAAAGAATGAGGTGGAGTTTCCCTGCAGAAAGTTGCAGCTCAGTAGCGAGGGAGATGAGGCCCTGCTAATAAATGAGCGTAGAGTGAGATGGAAGAGGAGCGCTGGAGGGAAAACCTCAGCGCCCTTAACATTTTCAGGATACACGGAGGAAAAAGAGCCAATGACTGACAGAAAAGTTGAAAGAGGAGAAAGGAAAACCAAAGAGAGTTTCCAAAGACTCCAAGAGTTGAGTAAGGCAAATAAGGGCAGAAATTGTTCTTTCACTTGGGTAACTAGAAAGTTCGTGATCACCTCAGTGAGAGCAACTTCACTTCAGTGACCGGAGTTCAGACCCAGGTCAATGATTCAGGAAGTGAAAATGAGGAGATAAGAAGACTTCTAGAATTTCCCCAGTTCGACTGGGAAAATCTAACTGGATCTCTGAACAGCATTCCAACCTATTGGTCAGATCCTCTTTTGTGAAAAACCCTTTCTCCTTGGCCTCATTCAGACCTCATGTTCGAGGCATCCCTTGATCGCTCTAATTCCTTCCTCTCTGTTCTTCCTTTGCAAGCTCATTCCAGGTCCCACTTTGAAAAGGGTGACTTCTCAGGCCTCGACACGAGGCCCCCCCGTCTTCTCTCTTCACACACTTCTCCCAGGGAATCCTATCCATGCATACATTTCAAATACCGTCATAAAAATGATTTTAAAATGAATATTTCAGCACAGACCTTTTGGATTCTTTGACTTTCCTGCTTCCCTGATACAAAGGCACCTCTAACTTGACCTGTTCAAAGCTGAACTTTTCTGTTGTTTTTGAAACAGAGTCTCACTCTGTTGCCCTGGCTGGAGGGCAATGGTGCTGTGATGATTCATTGCAACCCCTACCTCCTGCACTCAAATGATCCTCCTGCCTCAGTAGCTGGGATTACAGGCTTATGCCACCACAGCGGCTATTTTCTCTTTTCTTTCTTTTATTTTTATTTTTATTTTATTTTATTTTTTGTAGCAACAGGGTCCCATTATGTTGTTCAGGCCAGTCTTAAGCTCCTGCGTTCAAGTGATTCTCCTGCGTTGGCCTTCCAAATTGCTGAGATTACAGGTGTGAACCACTGTGCCCAGCCAAAGCTGAACTCTTGATACCTGCCATATCCCCAACCCCACCAGGAGTGCCTGCCTCTGTGTTCCCATAATCAGAAATTGTCACACTATCTATCCAAAACTCCATGAGTTCTTCACCCCTATGCTTCTTAAACATCATCAGATTCTATCCACTCTACCACTCCAGACCTTCATCATATGGATTCTGTCCCATTGCAATAGCCTATTCAATGGTCTTCCTATGTCCCGTCTTTTCTCCCTCCACTGCGTTCACCAAAATACAGCCAGAATGAGCTTTCAAAAGTGAAATCAGATTATGTCACCTTTGCTTAAAACCTTTCAAGAGTTACTCATTGCTTTCTGTATAAAAACCAAAATCCTCAGAATACCACTACCTTTGTCTCTAGCCGCACTTCCCACCACTCTCCCCTGAGGGTTTGTCATCTTGGCCTCCACTGCATTAGTCCTCAACATTCCCTTCTTCCTCAGAGCCTTGGCACATGCTCTTTTCTCTTCCTAGAATACTTTCCCTACCCCTGGTCCCAGCAAAATCTTGCTCACCTTCAATTACTAACTTAAATATAGTTTACAGCCTGCTAAATATCAGATCATGGCTCACAAACAACACTTATTACATATTTGAAAGAATGGATGAAAAGGACTATTCTTCGTCTAGCCAGAGTAAAATAGAGGTTCAGGGGAGGGGGGCCTTTAAGATGAGTATGATTTAAAGCCCACAGCAATTAAATGATTTGCCTAACCAAAGTCAAACAGTTAGTTGGTGGCAAAGCCAGGGCTACAATCCACAACTTTTGATGCCTGGCCTCCCCCTGTCCCACACTAATCCCTTATTATGTGTCTTAGAAGAAGTTTGATGTAGTGAAGCCCTCATCTCATTTGCTCTCCCCAAAGCATTATAACCTGTTGACCACCATACACACCAAGAATACTTATTAACACAGTTTCAGGAGCATGACCCTGGAAATTCTATAATAGATGCAAACTATCTTCCTGTTTAAGACCCTAGCAGAGTTGTTCAGTGGTGCTGCTCTTAAACTCCAATCCTAGAAGGCCACCTGGCTCCCACACAGTCAAGCCGTAGCTGATTGATGTATTTGGAGTAATATACTTCACACTTGTGTCTCGTGGGCCACACGTGCCACTCAAAATAAGCTTAGAGATTTTTCTTTGGCCTTTTTTTTTTTGCCATTGTACAGATTCAGACACTTAAAGCTTATTACATAGAAACTGACCTGGAAGTGACTGTGCCTTTGGAGAGAATGGCAGGAAATTGGTTACTTACAATAGATATGGACCCACCTGGGGAAACAAAACCAGTAGAAGTGAACATTAACCCATCCCAGGTCCAATGTTGTTAGTCCAAAAACATTACAGTAAGTTGAAGAAAACATCAAACAAACAGAATAAAAAAATTCAGCAAGGAAATTCAGAGTGGTACACTTGGGGAGAAAAAGCAGATTTTGCCAGTGTAAGACCAGGAGAGAAACTGGTTGCGTTTCAGAATAGCAGTATCTCGGGAGAATCACGAAACAAGTTTAAGCAGAGCTGTGCCGTGCAGATTGCCCTGGAAGGAACCAGGCCTGGCTGATGCGGAATCATGATGCATGCAGGGGATGATGTCCAAGGTCCCTGGGAGCAGAACTCCGTAAAATTCACTTAACTCTTTTACTAGGTGACTAATTAAAAAGCAGTTAATTAGAGTGATCATTCTGGGCAATGGAATTCAGCCATGAAAGCGGTTAATGACCTGAGGCTGCCGCTCAGGTCTGTGCCCCCCCGTAGCATGGTTCTGGCTCCCAGGAGTGCCTCCTAGACTTTAGCAGAAGCTGCACAGAGCTTCAAGAATCTGGGATATCTGGGAAGAGGTAGAAGAGAGCTTTGGGGGACAGGAAGGAGTAAGCAAATGATAAAGAGTTTGTTTACAGCAGAAGGTAAAAAAAGGAAACTCATCACAAAGGGAACTCAATAAATGTGGTTTGCTTGAGCAACTGCCTTGCTGACTGTGGGAGTGGATAGAGCAGGTGCTGGAGGCAGCTTGCACAGTCTGGGAGACCTCACTTCCCAGCTCCATACTTAGTGATGTCATGCTGGTAGCTTGAAGTCGGACAAGGTGGCAGTATTTACATCCCGGGAAACAGGCAAAAACTATAAACCAGGACTTTCCCCCGCCCCAAGCCAATTGTTTAACATCTATCAACTTACCACTGGATCACCTCGTTGAAATCCCTGTGGGAGCAGAGTTCCCTGGGGCTTTTACCTGAAGAATAAATCAGAACATGTTTCGTTTTAGCTTTTCTATTTTAATTACTAATACACAGTGGCACCCTTCAATTATCTTTTATTACACAAGCAGAGTGGCTCAGCATGTGTGAAGTGTCCTGGCAAACTCGCCATCATTTAAAACATTGTTTCTGTAGGGAATGGTTCCAAGTTGCAAGTTACTGAGCTTAAAATAAATTGTTGGAAAAAAGCCCATTTGCAAGTTGGGAGCTTTCAATTCTGAGTACTGATGGGAAAGTTAGAAAACAAAAAGAATCATGCCAATTTAAAAAATATACGTTGCAAAATATAGGTTGCAAACTCCTAAGTGAAAAGGCAAAAGAAATAGAATTATTTAACTTGGAGAAGAGAAAGATGACGAGCAATTGAATAACAGGGGTGAGTGCCAGCTGTTTGCTTTTGGTTTTTGTTTTTTGTGTTTTTTTTTTCCTTCTCTCACTGTAAGGCTCGGGGATTTGGTCAAAAAGGAGATAAGTATCTTTATGGTATTATTCTGGAATGAATAATTGGTGGGTTTTACTTCAAACATCTGCAAACTTCTTTTTCTCAATCAGGGATAATTTACATGTAACCTGTGGTGAGGACCAAGAAATAGTTAAGACAAGGTGACTTGTCTACTTGAAGGCTAACTGTCACCTTTATGGTCGTGAGTCTACAGATGGCATCATGTATTTCAAAACTTTGAGAAACATGATATAATTAAGCAAATCTTTTTTTATATCATAGAATACCTAATATAGAATTTATTTTTCTACCAAAAATGAATATTATAAAACTTAGACTATTCATATTATCTATATTAGTATTATATTATCTATATCTATTAGTATTATATATTACTAGTATCTAAATTACTAGTAGGAAACCTTAAATCAAGCATCCTACATCAATACTTTTTGATAATTTTATGAGGAAAATGATGCTATTTGGGGCTTGTTAAACTAGAGTTATTTTCGGTTATTCATTCAGAGGAGATAAGAGAATTGGTTTCTAAAAGACATTTCAGTACCCTGATTTGGCATTTTCTTAAAGAAATGTGAAACAATGAAATGACAGCCGTAAATCTGCCACTTGGAGCCTCAGAGGACTCACATCACTCCCAGGCCTTGGTTTAACCGTTGCTTTATGATGTGGTTTCAGAATAACACTTTTGAACATGGCATATCCCTTCCTCCAAAACTGACATAAATCCATAAAGCCTTTTAATGATGTCTCTAAAATATAGACCAAGTATTCTCTGAAGCATATTTTTGGATTGTTTATCTAAAATCTCTGGATTTCTGAATCTCCCTTCAAGATCTGCCTTGGAATGGCTGTCTCCAAGGCAGCTGATAAACACATCACGTCTCACCCTGGTGGGGACAACTCAGCTTCTTTCCCACCAGGTGCATTATCCTGCCTCAGCTTCCACTCCAAGCATCTCACACCTTTGTGCACATTAGTATCACCTGGGAACCTGTGAAAAGTGCTGCTTCTCCAGAACCTCTGAGCTAAATTCTGGGACTAGGCCTGGGGACCCGCATTATAATAGGCTTCCAGGAAAGTGGTCACGGAAATGATATCAGAGTCTCCGCTCTGCATGCTCTCTGACTCCAGTTCTGGCTCCGGGATGAAGTAACTGGAGAGAGGGTAACACTTGGAAGCTGCGGTTCTTGCGGGTGATGCCCTGCACCTGTCACTCAGGTGCTGGGGTCTCTGTTGCCCAGACCCTTCCCTCCCTAGGCCGGGTTCTGTGCTCCACAGTCTTGAATTTCCAAAGACGTGTCTTCTGCACATCAGCCTTCCTGCCCCACTCAGATTTGTTTGAATCCCCTAGCCTCTATCTTTAGCCTGCCTCCCACCCTCCCTCCAAGCCTCACATCTACCTCTTCCCTCCTGCGACGCAGGAGCCTGTTCTCAGGTAATGACCCTCACATTCTCTGGCAGAACCTGTCTGTGGCAAGTTGAACTGTGCAGTGTGTTTGCTGTCCCACCTGCCCCTCCTGACTTCTCCTCCCTCCCCTGTCCTCTGTTAGACACGTTTACAGAAGCCTGTCCTAGGAGTGTCCATCTGTCCCACTAGACTCTGAACTACTGAGGGCAGGGATCACCTGTGCCTTGCTCATGAGATCCCCAACACCCAGCTGAAATGTGGCAGGAGCCTCGGGGGTCTCAAATGAATGACTGATTCTATAAAAGCACATGAGGCTAGATGCAGTGGCTCATGCCTGTAATTCCAGCACTTTGGGGGGCCAAGGTGGGCGGATTACCAGAGGTCAGGAGTTCGAGACCAGCCTGGCCAATATGGTGGAACAAAATACAAAAAATTAGCCAGACGTGGTGGCACATGCCTGTAATCCCAGCTATTCAGGAGCCTGAGGCAGCAGAATTGCTTGAACCTGGGAGGTATAGGTTGCAGTGAGCTGAGATCATGCCATTGCACTCCAGCTTGGGCAACGAAAACAAAACTCCATCTCAAAAAAAAAATTTTTTTAAGCACATAAATTTTGTCCAGGCAACATGATGCCTTGGACTTCAGACCCTCTCACTGCCAACACACTGTGCCTTCAGCTAGAAAGCTGGTCCTCATCCCTGTCACCTGTACATGGCTACCCACCTTTGGCTCTTTGAGTCCCAGCTTAGATGTCTTTTCCCATAGCAAGTCTTCCACTGCCCCTGTGTTTTAGGGGCCCCTGTGTCTGCCTGATCCTGCACTTACCCCCTCTGCATTCTAATAATCTATTTATCTGAATCCTCTTCCAGATCCAGAGCTCCTTAAGAGCAAGAATTGTAACCTCAGCACCAGCGTCGTGCCCAGCGTGCAGTCAGTGCTCAATAGATGTTTGCTGAAAGCTAACTCAGGACTTTTAGGCAGTGAGATGGGGTTCTCATCACATAGTTGCTAAATAAGCCGCCATAACATCCGCTGTATTGCGCTCAAACTGTTGATGCTCCTCCTTCCACACCCACTGCTAGATGGAAATCTTCTCACAGAAAGTGACTGTATTTCGTTCATCTTCACACTCCAGCAAGTCAAGCGGCAATGAGCATGGATTAAGTAGCTGTTCAATCCTATGTTTTCCAAGAAGGATACTTTTGGCATGCGGAGGAGGAAATTTTTTTTTTTTTTTTTGATGGAGTCTCGCTCTGTCGCCTTGGCTAGAGTACAGTGGCACGATCTCAGCTCACTGCAACCTCTGCCTCCCAGGTTCAAGCAATTCTCCTGCTTCAGCCTTCCAAGTAGCTGGGATTACAAGCATGTGCCACCATGCCTCACTAATTTTTTGTATTTTTAGTAGAGACAGGGTTTCACCATGTTGGCCAGGCTGGTCTTGAACTCTTGACCTCATCATCCGCCCACCTTGGCCTCCCAAAGTGCTGGAATTATAGGCATGAGCTACCTTGCCCGGCCAGCCGGGAGAATTCTTAATTGCGTAAGACAGCCCCACACATTGCAGGACACGCAGCTGTCCTTGCCCATGCCCACTTAATTTCACTGGTAACCCCACAGTCATTTTGACAACTACCCCGCCTATACAGTTGCAAAAGTTTTAGGGGTAAGAGGACCAGGAGGAAAATTGCCCTCCCCATAGTTGAAAACCTACGGTTAAGTCTTTTCCTTGCAACTTGGTGAGAAGCAATGGACTCTATAACTGTGCCATGGTGGATTGTATGTGTCAACCTGCATAACAGAGCGAGGCTCCCTAAAATAAAAGAGATTTATTGGAAATAAAGCATTGCAATGGAAATGTGCATGCCGTAGTAAACTGTGCATATTCAGGGAGGTGAAGACAAGGGTTTTTAAAGGGATAAAGGAGAAGGAGTATGTAATTGTTTTGAAATAATTATCCTTGGCTACAAAGATCAGTAACAAAGGTGACACTAGTCCAAGGTTGGACAGGCAAATTCTGGGCAGATGTTCTTGTAGAAGTATTTTTTGTGTAAGATTGCAATGGTTTTTGTGCAATGTTGTGCTTTTGGCAGAGTCTTTGTGGTAGTTCTTGTGATCAAGCATTTATTCATGAAACAGTCCCCTCGTGCCCTTCCCCAGCTCCTTTCTCAGGTTTTCATTTTTCTTTTTTAACATTAGTAACTTCATTTTGATTCTGACAACTTTCACACATGTGTGTGTTGCTGTGAGGTGGGGGATGGGGGTATCACCCTCAATATACAATGGTAACTTGACTTTGTAATAACAAACAGTTCACTAATCTTTTCTGAGCACTTATATATTCCAGGCACTAAGCTATGTGTTAAACAGTTTATTTAATCCTCACAACCACCTGTGAGGCCCCATTTTTTAAAGAGTAAACTGAGGCTGAGAGAGTTTCAAGACATTGACCCAAGTTAACACGGCTACTAGAGACAAGGGCAAGATATACCCCCATACGTCGGACTTCACTGCTCTGTGCCGACCTCTTTAACAAGAACAAACATCAGTGGAAGACTCCTATTAAAAACTGTCCTCTCCCATTAATTATAACGTAGAGCAGTTTTGCAAAATATATTCTGCATAGTGTTAATTTAGTGGGATGTCAAGTGTTGTGAGATTAATTGTTGCATGGGCGATGGAGTGTGAGAAATGCTTTCAGCAAGGCCCTTGTAGAAGGCCATGAAACAGAAACTATGAAGACCACAGGAGCCCTAGGGTGGCTCAGCCCTTCACAGTGAGTCTGGGGTGATTTAGAACATTGCTGAGCAAACAGCAGGGAGACTTTGGCAACAGGAGCTTGCTGGCCACAAAGTGCCAATTAGCCAGTAAGCAGTGCTCAGGCTCTAGGAAAAGGCTGAGGCAGGAAGGGTTTCTTTCTTCTAAATTATCAATAATTATAACAATGAATACTATTTATTGAGTACTAATTACTCTCCACTTCACAGATGAAATACCAAGGCCTAGAAAAATTCATTAAGTAACTTTTCCTGAGGCCCCACAGCTATTTAGTGGCAGTCAAATTTGAACACAGTTCTCTCTAACTTGAAAACATGTGATTGTAAACCCTATACACCAAGCCTCTAAGGACCTAGGGTTTATCATAGGCTTTCCTGTGTGAATATCCAAGCAAATTCAGTCTCAAAGAGGACACCCCTATGAGTTCCTTGTACCAGGAATTTATTTTCGGCATGTCTCTTCAACCCGAAAATTAGTTCCTTGGTCTGAGTACATGAAATTTTGTTCAGGGTATGTGAAACTTTTTATTGACACATGAAATTTTTTTCTGGTATAATGTAAGTTTCTTAAATTTTACTATTATTTTTTTAATTTTATAGATTTCCGTGTGATATGGTTTGGCTCTGTCCCCACCCAGATCTCACATTGTAGCTCCCCTAATCCCCACATGTTGCTGGGGGGGGGGACCTGGTGGGAGGTAATTTAATCATGGGTATGGGTCTTTCCTGTGCTGTTCTTATGATAGTGAGTAAATCTCACAAGATCTGATGGTTTTATAAATGGGAGTTCCCCTACACCTGTGCTCTCTCCCTCTTGCCTGCCGCCATGTAAGACATGACTTTGCTCCTTCTTTGCCTTCCGCCATTATTGTGAGGCCTCCTCAGTGACATGGAGCTGTGAGCCCATTAAACCTCTTTTTTTTAATAAATTGCCCAGTCTCCAGTATGTCTTTATTAGCAGCGTGGGAACAGACTACTACATCATACTTTGCTACATGCTTTTTTTTTTTGATAAGAGTATTTGTGTTGATGATGTAACATCTTTCTGCATAGGACTTAGTCAGATGCCCTTCCTGGAACCAGTGTCTGCCCTCCATGAACTGCTGGAAAGGATATTGTATGATATCAGCATCAGACCTCTCCTTATTTTTCAATTCCCTCTTTCCTTTATAATAGATGTTGGCGCATTTTTTGAAGAAGGGATGTGGCTACGATATAACTTCCAGGCACCAGCAATCAATGCCAGAGACTCAGGCAGCAGAGTAGAGAACTCTCCCGACCAGCAGAACTCCCACCCGGACCTGGCCCAGGAGGAGATCTGCTTCAGCTTCAGCACCACCAAGGCGCCCTGCATTCTCCTCTACATCAGCTCCTTCACCACAGACTTCTTGGCAGTCCTCGTCAAACCCACCGGTAAGGATAAGCATACCAGCCTCTGCCATTTAACATTGGGCAGACAGAATGTTCTAGCAAGAGTCTATAGATTGTTCTTGGTTTGTTCTTTATTTCCCATGGGCCTTGTTGAGCAAGTCACATAACTTCTTTGAACCCCATTTCTCTCCATGAAAATCAGGAAAACAACTCGCCAGCTGGGTGTGTTAGAGCAAGGTGTTAGAGTAATAATGTTGGTGAGGCATGTTGTGTTCTTTACAAGAATACTGTTGCATGAATAAGGAGTGGGTTTGTGTGTGTAATGATTATTTTTCCTTCTATTAAATAAACACATTTGGCTGGACACTGTGGCTCACGCCTGAAATCCCAGAACAGCCTGGCCAATATGGTGAAACCCCATCTCCACAAAAAATACAAAAATTAGCTGGATGTGATGGTGCATGCCTGTAGTCCCAGCTACTCAGGAGGCTGAGGTGGGAGGATCATTTCCTAATAAAAAATAAAAAATACATACATTCACTCCTGTGCTAAACAGAGATGGGCTTTGAATGAGTAAAATTAATTTTACTTAAATCAATTTTATCCTAATTTGTGATAGTATACCAGTAGGTTGCTACAGAACATTTGAACTTTCAATAGAAATAGAAAATCAGAAACATTTTCATTCCCAATCCTCTCAGAACTTTACATTCACAAAATATATCACTGTCATGAAAGTTGCTTAAAGCAGGAGTCTTTTTTTTAATTAATTTTTTTTTTTGAGACAGGGTCTTGCTTTGTTACTCAGGCTTGAGTGCAATAGTGGGATCACAGCTCCCTGCAGCCCTGACCTCTCAGGCTCAAGTGATCCTCCCACCTCAGCCTCCCAAGTAGCTGGGACCACAGGTACACATCACCACTCCCAGCTAATTTTTAAAATTTTTTGTAGAGATGGGGATCTCACTGTGTTACCAGGCCTGGTCTTGAACTGGACTCAAGCAATTCTCCTGCCTTGGCCAAAGTGCTGGGATGACAAGCAAGAGCCACCACACCCGGCCCAGGGGTATATTTTTACTTATAATATCTTGGGCCATCTTGGTCATCAAATATACATTGAGCCAGAGAGGATCTGGGTGCATCTAAAATCAGCGTCCTGATGAGAATATACAAATGGGCTTTTCATCCTCAGCAGTGACCTCTGAGAGACATCTAAGAAGGCCTGAATTGTTCAAACTTGCTGAACATGAAGAAGTCCATTTCCTCTCTGAAAATGAACTCATGTATGCTTAAGGTTCTAAGATCACTTTTTTTAATGAATAAAAAAATTTTAAGAGCATGCAGGAACAAATCTCCCTAACTCACTTCCCATTGGAGCTGTAAATGTGGGGGCTCTCTCCCCCACTGCCCACCGTTTCCTGCCCTTCAATGCTTACTCCAGTGTTATGGCATCTTAAAGAGCAAGATTTTTGGCTGAGCACTGTGGCTATCATCCCAGCTCTATGGAAGGCTGAGGCAGGAGGATTGCTTGAGGCCAGTGGTTCAAGATTAGCCTAGGCAACATAGCAAGACTCCATCTCTACCAAAAATAATTCTAAAATTAACTGGGCATGAAGGTGCACACCTGTGGTCTTAGCTACTGAAAAGGCTGAGGCAGGAGGATTGCTTGAGTCTAGTAGTTCAAGACTAGCCTGGGCAACATAGCAAGACACCATTTCTACCAAAAATAATTTTTAAATTAACTGGGTGTGATGATGTACATCTGTGGTCCTAGCTGCTCAGGAGGCTGAGGAAGGAGGATCACTGGAGCCCAGAAGTGCAAGGCTGCAGTGAGCTATGATCATGCCACTGTACTCCAGCCTGGATGACAGAGAAAGACCTTGTCTCTAAAATAAAATAATTTAAAAATAAAAAAAAAGGAATATCAAGATTTTTTGCACGGGAGCCAGAATTGTTATTACTAATTTCATTCAGCTTGAATTTTGAAGAACAGTAAATTCTTAAACTCCCTCTCTGGGTAATGCTTAAAAAAGATGGAGGAAAAAGTATGTTCCCTGGGATTTTCCCCTTCTGAAATTATTCCTAAAGAAATAAGCCAAAAGCCAGACAAAGTTTCAGTATGAAGATGTTCATCATAATGTTAATTATAAAAATAAAAACTGAAAAGAACCTGGAAGTTCAACTTTAGTAAAATAGTAAAAGAGAGAGTCAACATCTTATGGAATATTATGTATCCATTAAAATATTTATGAACAGTGATTAATGATATGGGGAAATTTTATGTACTATTATGTTAAACCAAAAAACAAAGACAAGATCCAGCCTTGAATGTGAAATATTAACTCTGTAAAAAATATATGGATAGAAGGCCGGGCACAGCAGCTCACGCCTGTAATCCCAGCACTTTGGGAGACCAAGGCAGGTGGATCACAAGGTCAGGAGTTAGAGATCAGCCTGGCCAAGATGGTGAAACCCCATCTCTACGAAAAAATACAAAAAAAAAAAATTAGCCAGGTGAGGTGGTGGGTGCCTGTAATCCCAGCTTCATGGAAGGCTGAAGCAGGAGAATTGCTTGAACCCAGGAGGTGGAGGTTGCAGTGAGCAGAGATGGCACCACTGCACTCTAGCCTGGGTGGCAGAGCAAGACTCCATCTCCAAATATATATATATATATGGATAGAAAACAAAGCAATAATGTGAACACAAAAGTGTTCGGTTGGATTGTAGACGATTTTTTTTCTCCTGAGTAATACTTTTGCATGCATGTCAAATGCTTAAGTCAGAAAAATGAAAATAGTAAGTAAAAATCAGAAAGTGAGGACGAGAAACAAGTACGTAACCCCTGCTCTTCAGGAGTTCACCTGTTTATTTCTCCTGGATCAGGGTCCCTAGATTTTTAATCCACTGATGTTCTCCACCCACATGGCCCAGCCTCCCACTGGGCAGATAAGAACCTTGGGTTTCTTCTCAGGTCCCTCCCCAGGAGGAGGACTCTCGCCTGGAGACTGTCAAAAAGTTGATGAACTCATTCCCACACATGCTGTGATGTCTGCTCCTCAAGTCACTGCCGCACTAAAATTTGGTCCTCAACTGTATTCACCACCTCACATGCCCACTGCTACACACCCACCAGTGCTGTACCCTCATGCCTGCATGGGGACTTTCATTGTGTGCAAGGCTTTGATCAATGGATTCCATATTAATGGCCACCTTTTAATGAAGCTCACTTTGTGCCCAAAGCCATCCCGAATGTTGCCATGCATTAATTCCCATGAGCTGCGCAACTCTATGAAGTAGGTACTGTTGTTATTTCCTTTCTACTGAGGGTTACACGTGAGTGCATGGAGGCTGAGTGACTTGCACACTCACAGGATGTTGGGCCAGGCTGGGGTTTCTCAGCCTGGGTGTCTGATTCCAGGCTCAGAGCTCCCCACCAGCCACACTCTCTAGGGCAGGCATCTCTGGAACTCTCAGCATGCTTGGAAAGCAAAGCTGGGTGGGTCTCATCATTGCAAGCCCATCCTCAAACTGCTGGTAAAAATTCAGCTTTTTTACACTTCAAATACAACATGTTTTTATTAATTGAAATTTAAAGTTAGAAAAAAAAAGGAAAGCATTAGGGAAAAGCATCAATAAGGTCTATGCCAAAATATCGGGAAAAAGCTACTAGAAAGTCCACACTAAACGCCCTGGCATCACTCACACTTCACGTGTCGAAAGCTCTGCTCACTGTTCTCCAGAGCCAGCTGCCCCCAGCACCACCACTGCCCCTCAGACACTTGTGTTCCCAAGCTCAGTTTCACTTACCAGTGCTCTGTTCTTCCCTGCTCTCATGGGTCACCCAGGCAAACATGTCCTGTGATTGAACTCACGGTGTCCTTTTCCTCCCCACCACTACTCTCTGAGGCAAATATCTTTTACTTCCCAGTACTGTTCACGTCATAATGTCCATAGAAAATTCTTATATTTGAATGGTACCTGGGTCAATGGATGAGGTCATGTTTTGGAGGCCACCTGCCCAGTGACTCCAGCTGCTGTCCCCATCTGCTGGTCTGCTGAGGTCTGAAGGGAGCCTTGCTCCTGGTATCCCATCACTCATCTGTGGGACAGCAGGGGGCTTCAGCTCATTGGCTGGGAAATTCTCTCCCAATCCGTCTCTCTGCTTCCAGATTCTTCTACCTCACCGCTTTTCACCACAGCCAGCATCACCTTCCTTTATAGGGTATCTTATTTTCTGTTGCTTATAACAGAACACTTGAAACTGAGTAATTTATCAAGAAAAGGAATTTATTTCTTATAGAAGCTAAGAACTCCAAGGTCAAATGGCTAAATCTGGTGAGAGCCTTATTGCTGGTGGGAACCCTCCGCAGTTCTGAGCTCAGGGCATGGCATGGTGAGGCTAAGCATGCCAGCTCAGGCCTCTTGTCCTCTTCCTATAAGACACCAGTCCCACTCCCATGAGAATCAATTAATCCATTAACTCATTAATCCATAAATCTGTGAATGGATCAATCCATTCATGAGGACAGAGCCCTCACGAATCAATCACCTGTTAAAGGGCTAACCTCTCAACATACCCACATTAGGGATTAAGTTTCAACTGGAGTTTTGGAGGGGATATTCAAACCATAGCAGAGGGATATTGTTTAAAAGGGATCTGGTATCATATCCTTATTAAACACTCAGTGGTGCCCCAGTCCATCAAAACCAGGAGACATTCCCCAGTCCCACAAATTCTCAATCAAGACCCACCAACCTCATGGGTAAGAGCTTGGCCTGTAGAGCTGGACCGTCTGGGTTTGAGGTCAGCTTTGCCTTTTGTCAGGTGTCTTGGGCAATCAATTGGCAGCTCTATGCCTCCATTTGCTCATCCATAAAATAGTGTCTCCCTCACAGGAGTATTGTGAAACTCAAATGACAATACGCACATGTCAACAGTTATTATTTCCCAGGTCCACATTTTGATACATATTCAACACCCCCTACTCTTTGTTTTTGAGAAACTCAGTGCCCTTCAAACACTGTGTGGTCATCTGTGACCCTGACCTTATGCCCACAATGCTCCCTTACCTAGAAATGCCCCATCTTCCTCTCTAGCCAGACACCTGCCTTTCATTCTAGGCTGAGATCAAGTCCCACCTCCTTGCAATGACTTCTCCTTGCTTTAAACTCCTATTCCACTTATTTTCAATGTCACTTGTTTGGCATTTAATGTACTGTATTGTTATCCGTCTCTGTTATAAATATTCCATGTCTTCCCAGAGAGATGAAAAGCTCCCAGCACTACATCTCCTGCCCACAATAGGTATCCTGTAAGTGTGTGCTGATGATAATCATGACGACCAGGAGAGAATAAATCTGTTAAGCATGTTATTTGCTGCAGCCAATAAACAGCAGTCCCTTATAACTGCTTTAATTCACTTGGGAGATGAACATGAGACACAGAAGTGAAGCACCTCGGCATTTGAATAATATTTTATTTTAATGGACAAATACCAGCATTCCTCCCACCATCATTTAGTGGTCCTCTTCTGCTATTATCTGAAAGGAATAAATACATCATTTAAATTTTATTATTCAAGAATATTGCCATTACTGTTTATAGATAGTCACTATATATAAATTTAAAGTACCAACTCATCTTTTTCTTCTCAAAGCAAATAATTTCTATTGTCATTAAGTGAAGCAGTAATAGGAATTTAAAATCATATTTACAAAGTCCAAGAAAGGACAGAAAAGAAAAAAAAAAGAAAACAATGCTGATTTTAATAGAGCTGAGGAACATAAAGGGGACAATGATAGAGTGACAACAGACAGGGAAATGTCCAGCATTTTGCATAATTGCCAGTTCCTCCAACTCTAGGCCTCTGTGTATTTATAATCTCAGAGCCACATACACTGCCTGACCCTTACTGGGGGATGGGCATGGCTGTGTGTATTATAAATGGACCCCACACTTGTAACCAGGCAGAAAGCCGGTTTTCAGACCTTGAATAAAGCTGTGCTTTGTACAGGAACTAAATACATGTGTTCTGAAGAAATGAATAAATGATAAGGCAGCTGTGTGTTTAAGAAAACTGGCTGGAATGATATAATGTCAGAGTACCAGAAATAAGGCAGAGAGTAAAAACCTAAGACAATCAACTTGTTTTCTGCATGCTGCCAAACAACTGCCTGATCATCTCCTTCACTCCCAAACAATGGATTATTTTAATGCTATCGGGTAAAGGAAAAACCAAGTAAAGACAGAGGGGTGGAGAGAAAAGCAGCTCAAGAAGTGGGAGTAGCATGTTCAAGGTAGGGAGGAGGTCATATTTCCTAGGGAAAAAGTGAAGTTCATGGTAACTTGAATGTAAAAAGTGAGACAGTGAGTGGCATGATTTGAAGATAAAGTAGCAGAGGAAAACACATCAGACAGGGCATTGCAAACTCTGTTTGAAAAGTACATCTTTATTCTGTAAAGAACTGGAAGGCTCTGAAGGATTTTAAGTGACCCAATAAAATAATCAGTTATGCATCTTGCAAACATTACGAAGAAGAAAGTACAGAAGCAGGGAGACTGTATTAGTTTGTTCTCATGCTGCTATCAAGAAATACCTGAGACTGGGTCATTTATAAAGGAAAGAGGTTTCATTGACTCACAGTTCCGCATGGCTGGGGAGGCCTCAGGAAACTTACGATAATGGTGGAAGGGGAAGCAAACACGTCTTTCTTCACATGGCAGCAGGAGAGAGAAGTGCAGAGCAAAGGAGGGAAAATCCCCTTATAAAACCATCCGATCTCATCACAACTCAATCGCTATCATGAGAACAGCACAGAGGTAACCACCCTCATGATTTAATTACCACTCACTGGGTCCCTCCCATAATACATGGAGATTATGGGAACTACAATTTAAGTTGACATTTGGGTGGGGACACAGCCAAACCATATCAGAAACTATTCACTCATTTATTCCACAAATATTTATTCCACTTCTGTGCATCAGGTGCTATTCCAGATATTGGAAACAGTCATAAAGAATAGAAACAAAAAATTTTTGCTCTCATGGAGCTTACATTTGAGTAGGAGAAGACAGACAATAAACAAATTGGTACAATCTGTAGCACGTTGTATGCTAAGAACTTTTATGGGGAAATAGGAGGCAGAAAAGGGAGGGCCTGGCCAAGGGAAAGGAGAGGGTAAATTCCACTTTTAATGAGGAAGTCACAGAAATGATCACTGAGAAGACACGCACTGAGAAGAAGACATGAGAGCAAAGACCTGAAGGAGTGAAGGCACAGGCAAGCAGAGACCTGGGGAATGAACATCCTGAACAGAAGAACCAGTGAGTGCAAAGGCCCTGGGGTAGGAACAGGAAGCCAACGTGGATGGTGAGGAGTGAGCAAGGAGGAATGTAACAGGAGGTTAAGTCAGCAATAATGAGATCACATAGGGCCTGGTGAGCCATGGCGAGGACTTTGATTTTTACTCTGAATGAAACGGGGAGCCACTGGGATTCTGAGCAGAGGGTCATTCTGACCACCGTGTGGTGAGGACACTGTGTCTCTCAGAGTCAAAGGCCCAGTTGGGATCAGGGAAGTTTAGAGTAAGGACAAAAGCTGGTATAATCTCAGTGAAAGACACTGGTGGCTTGGTCCAGGGGGTAGAGGTGGAGAGTCAAGGCATATTGTGAAGATCAAGGCAGAAGACTTGCTGTCAGATGACACACATCACATAGGAGAAAGAGGACAGTTAAGGCTTTTGGCAAAAATAACTGGAAGGATGAATTGGCAATCAACCAAAATGTGGAAAACTGCAATGGGATACTTTTGAGGAAAGAAGATCGATGTTCTGTTGCATATGTTACGTTTGGGGTTGCCAATAAGTATCTGAGGGAAAATATCAAGTAGACAGTTTGTGGAAAGAGTCTGGAGTTCAAGAGAAATCTGACTGGGGTACGAATTTGAAGTCTGATAAGCATACACCTTATTCAGGGGTCCTACATGGGATAGGACCATTCGAGTAGGTAGTTAGACAGACTTGAGCACGGCAGAAGAGGGTGCCCCCTCTCGCCAACTACCAAGAATCTCAGACCACCATCAGGTAATGGTCAGGCAGTTGCTGGCTCTAAAATGATAATTGGCTGCAGCCAGCACCAAGGAAGGACTGTCTCCCAATAGACAGAAAACATCTGAAGCTGGTGATCAGCAGCTTCCAAATAAGTTCTTAGGAGTTGGGCGAGCAGCCCCAAGCATGCACACTAAGGCAAAATGGTGGAGTCGAACGGGTATATGACCTTCCTCCAGAAACACTTAACTGGAAAGGGAAAAACGCCTCAGATGAGCATGCGCACTCGCAGGCCACTGTGCATGCAGCCTGCCCAAGGGAAGACTCGGGAGAGGAAACCAAACTCGGAACTATGCCAGTGTATAAAACCCCAAATCAAGGGACAAACAGGACACTTGGATCTCTCAAGTCGCCCGCTTGGCCCTCTTCCAAGTGTACTTCCTTTCTAAAACTTTTTAATAAACTGTCACTCCTGCTCTAAAACTTGCCTCAGTCCTCCCTCTGTCCCTACTTCTGCCCCTCAGCCACTTTCTTTCCTCCAAGGAGGCAAGGATCAAGTTTGCTGCAGACCCTTAGGGTTTTGCCTTCAGTAGCAGGATCACTATGGAAACAGGCAGGAATGCAAAAGAGAATATGCTTCAGGGCTGGTCTCTGGGGACTGCAAGAGTAAGGTGCCCCAAAATGAGGGGAAAAACAGGTGGAGAAGGAAAACCAAAAGAGCGCGTGCTGGAGGCCAGGTGTTTCCAGGAGGTGAACTCTGTGCCAAATGAAGATGAGGCCTGAGAGACCATTGCCTCTACTTCCCCAGGGGTCATGGGGCCCAGCAAGAGCAGGACCCTGAAGCAGGGAAGACAGAAGTAAGACAGAGGGCTCATGCTAAAATAGGGACGAGTTTGGAGGCAGCGAGTGTGCCCATCTCTTTTCATGGGATCCCGAGCAAAGAAAAGCAAAGGAAGAGAGGACTCACTTGAGACTGAAATGAGGTCAAGAGGAGTAATTTTTAAAGAGGAGGCTGATTAAGACCCACCATCTTCTGCAATCCAGGCAGAAGCTGGTGCAGGTGAAGCACAGGTGAGGATGAACCAGGAGCTTTGTGTGGGTGGCGCTGCCTTAGCCAGGGAGCAGGCTCCCTGTGGAATTCACGCGGGCACACCGCAGGGGCCAACGGAGAGCCTGTGTTTACTGAAGTAGAGAAGAGTGGGGGAATTTAGATAGATTTAGGAGACAAAAATCCACGGTGCTTAGTTTAAATGCCAGAGGCAATGGAATCTAGGATGACATGGTAAGGCAAAACTCAGAAATAGTGAAGGTTTGTTGAATTTCATTGGGAAAACAAAAATAGGAAACGTAATTAACTCTTAATTTTCTAACGAATGTTCCTTTGAAATCTGGGAACATGGGAAGTATAATGTTAGAATGCCTAATTAAAAAAGAGCGCTCTGTGTGTGTGTGTGTGTGCATGAGAAAAGTCTGGAAGGAGATACTGCCAAGATATTTAGAATAATTATCTTTGGTTGGTGGGATTTCAGGTGACTTTCTTTTATATTATATTTATATTCTGTTTACTCTCTATGTTTTAATTAGCATGTTTTATTTTGTAACTTAAAAATCAGAATATTGGTCTTGTTCCCCTAAAAAGAAAATGAAAGATAACAAATAATCCATTAGGTGATTTACAGTTGGTCAAATTCTTGCTAGATTGCTGGCTCCATTTTTAAGCTCTGAGATGTCAACTTGAAAATTCCAATTTGAGTAATAAATGAGATAAAATATTGATTTCTTCAAAAATCATAACTAAGATATAACAGTTATGCTGGCAGATTAACTAAAAACAGTTATGCTGGAAGGATCTTCATTGTCATATTAGTTATTTTGAATATTATTTTTTATTCTTGGGAAGAAGCAAGGAGGAAAAAAAGAATCTGCTGTTGAAGCAAAGTGAACATCACTGAGGCCAATGGTGCTCGGGGGCCTGGGAAAGCCATCTTTCCCTTTGATTTGCATTTGGTTAGTCTGTAAGCTAAAATCAGATTTATTACTTGGTCTCAGTGAGGCCACCCAAAATCCCATCTTTAAAAACTGTCTATTTTTAAAATTTTATGCTTGTGATTCTTTTATATGCCCAATGTCACACTTTGCTGATGGAGTGAGAACATCCCTGCACTCTGCATTTGTTTTTTTTTTTATTTCACATAGTATTTCGTGGGGCCTGCAGACGTCTCCTCCCCGCAGTCCTATATTGTATATGCTCTCACTCTTCCTGTCCAGGCACAATCCCAACTTGGATCATTTAAACCATTTGCAGCTTCAACTCTGAGCCGACGGTCACTGAAGTTCGCTGTGGGCAGATTGTAAATATGTGCAAGCCTAGTGCTGTCAGCCAGCGTGGGTCAGCAGGCCTCTGAGCTCATGAATCCAAATTCAAATCTCGAATGTTGTCTGTGGACATCCAGGGAGGGGGTAGAGTTGATTAGAAATCTAAGAGCTGGGGTTGTGCGGGATGTGGCATTAAAATGAAACTAAGAGCAAACAAATTACTGAGCTTCTTTCCTTTTTCTTCCATAGGAAGCTTACAGATTCGATACAACCTGGGTGGCACCCGAGAACCATACAATATTGACGTAGACCACAGGAACATGGCCAATGGCCAGCCTCACAGTGTTAACATCACCCGCCACGAGAGGACCATCATTCTCAAGGTATACATACGTGTACATGTAAATTACATATAACAGAGCGTTATCGTTCCTGTCCCTGTAATGCTTGGCCATTGGTTTCGTTTTGAGGGGATAGAAGTGGGAGAGATGTTTATCACACTTTCTCCTGCAAGTGCAATAAGTAGTGAAGTAGAAATATACATAATTCTGACAAGGAAAGACAGTGATGAAGTTGATGACATTTTTTAGGGGGAAATAGAATAAATGTTTATTTCGTATAGTCTTTCTGGTTTTACCAGTTCCAGACCCAGATATCCATCAGTTTACTGTTTTTATCCATTGCACCATCTTTCTTCGCCAAGCTCTCAGACATCTGAAGCTTATCCTGTTTCCCAGCAAAGGTTATTTTGGTTTCTCTGACCCACTTCTTTCACTACTCCAACACAATACAAAAAGCTGTATTTTTTTTTTTTTTTTTTTTTTACTCTGCAGTCTTTGCCTTAAAAATCCTCAAAACACAGTCTTTCCCCAGAATCTCAGACTCTGGTTGTAGGCTTTCAGCACACAAAGGGATGGTTTTATTATGCCACTCAAATTTTATTTCAGATTCATTGATGACCCCTGCCCCCACCACCAATTTTTACAGTGAAGAAGCCAGCCTGGGTAACACCATGAATAAAACATAATCTGAGAAGGTCTCCCTGGGAGCTAGGCCAGGAGATCAAGGATGGGAACTGTCACTGCATTCTCTAGAAGGAGTTCAAAATAGATACCTGTCAGGAGAAAGAACAGCAGGAGGACGCTGTTTTGTCAGTAAAGTGAAGTGTCATTTGGCAGGGGTTCAGCAGCCTCTCAGACCTCATTCCGATTCGGCTGGTTGCTGTGGGAAGTTCACGTTGCAAAGAAAAGGCATAAGCCCTGTCTCTTCTGAGCACTGGTGGATGTCAAATTCATAACTTGATATGGAGTTTGCACATGGCCTTTAGCAGTAAATACTAGAGGGCATTTTAAGGAGAGGTCTTTCCTGGGAAACTGACACATGCTGTTTCAGCCTCCTGCACTGTCAATCAAAGGTGGCGTAATAAGGTTCTCTCGTCATGATCAACAGAGTCCCAGAGCCAGCACAGTGCCTGGCACACATGAGGGGTGGCAAATTCTTTATGGAGTAAACCAAGCCCATCTTTAACCAAGTTTTAGTCAGAAAAGCCAGCAACTCTGGGAGACAGATGGTTTTATACCATTTCATCAACATTGTCTTCCTCGGCTTTTGATTAGAGACTTCAATTTTAAACCACCCAATTTGTCACCTATTTTTAAAAAGGTGACATATCTTGCCATTTCACCATTACAAAATGATATATCAAAACTTAAAAAGACCTGAACCATAGGCTTTTCAGACAGTATAAGAGCAGAGACACACCACAGCCATAGAATTGTATGGAGTTAACCCTCACTCTGCCACAGTGAATTAGAGAAGGACTTGAGGAAGGGGAGAAGAGTGGATAATTTTTAAAAGTTGGGGCTTTGGAGGCACAGAGAGCCATAGATCTAGACAGTGGAGAAGCCAGAGACCTCCAGAGAATCCAGGGGATGAATGGATTTGGGGGAGGGTCTGGTTCTATTGCTCAAAATTCTTTTGGTTGCAAATGATAGAAAAGCAATTCAGAAGTAATTTGTTGGGGAAAATTCCTAGGATAGGTCATAGAATTATAGAATTTGAAAAAGATAAAACCAAACTTTGGGAAGAGAATCTAGGGAGCCTGAAGAATTAAAACTGGACCAGAATACCACCGAGTTTCTCTCTCCCTTTCCTTCCTTCCCCGCCTTTCTTTTACATTCTCATCTCTGCCTCTCTCTGAAGACTAGATTAATTAACTCTCACTGCAAGCTCCATCTTTCATATGTCCTGGGACACAGTCACAAGAGTTCTGGGCTCATGTCTTCCCAATTTTGCTACCAGAAGAAAGGGTCCCAGTTTCTTGACACTCATTTTAAAATCCCAGGGAATCTCTGATAGGCATGGCTTGAGTCATGTGCTCCCATTGTTGTGTGCAAGGGGGAACAAGGACCCATTGTCCCTAATCACGTCTCTTGATTAGAGTGGGGAACTTGGGAAACTCCCTCGAGAGAACAGAACTCAGTTCCAGAAAAAGGAAGGAGACAGGATGACAGGAGTGAAAACATTGGATGCACGATTCTGAGGTAGGAGAGGAGATAAACCTGGGAAGTACTTCCTCGATTCTGCCCTAGGTTCTGCACCTAGAGGTTTTGGAAAATTTCGCTCTCCCTCCTTCTCTATTATGTAATGTAACTGACTGCACCATGATTTCTGAATACCCCAAGCCTCGCGAGGGCGGCTAGGAAAGACATCACAGCCTGGGGAGCTCCAATCTCTCAGCCCCAGCCTGTCCCATCTACCCTGGGCCCTGCCCACTCCTGGGGGCAAAAGGAAAATAAAGATAGGGGTGGTAGAGGGAGACAAGATGTGGCCCCTCTTTATGGAAAAGCAGATCCCAGGACTCCTCACTCCCATGCCCTGCTTTTTTTCAGGCAGGGAGGCCTGGCAGAGCGTGGAAGTAATTCTGAAAGTGCTTTGGAACACCAAAAAACACTAATTTTTTTCTTAAAACAATCTACAAATCCATCTTGAGAACTTGTACAGCCTCAACTATGTGTGGAAAGGGATATAATAAAATGTTAGCAGTGATCATTTATGTGTGAAGGCATTATAAATGGTTTTATTTCCTCTAGAGTTTCCTGTTTCCTCATTTTCTATTATAAGCATGTATTGCATTTTCATAATCAAACAGAAACATGAAACAGCCATCTATTCTCAACCTATTCTGGTAGCCCCCCCAGTTATAATAACATATGATATCAAATGTATTTCAGTAATTTCAAATTAACATTTACTTATAATCAAAGAACAAAAATAAGGCTAATGCAAAGATGAGTTTCACAGTGTTATGGAATGATGCCTTTGGAATTAAGGTGAATGTTTATGCGTTGATACATGCTCAAACATCATATAATTTAGATGATCTTCATCAGTGTTTATGGTATCTTTAAATGCAGGTTTACTTTCACAGCTAGGTTTGGCTAAAGCTAACATTAAATTAATCTGCATTCCCTCAGCACACACCCTCTGAAACAGTGCTGAGCACTTGAGGGAAACTAACCTTGGATGAAACGTTTGCAGCTGAAAAACAAAGTGCCCAATCTCCACATAGATAACAAGGAGCTGACTGTAGTCGTTATCAGACACCAGCGTGAACCAGAACCCATGACATACCTCAAGTGGCATCATTTGTGAAAACTCGCAGTTGCATCAGGGATAATAGCTTAAGGCTTAATGCCAGTCAAAATATAAACAAATGCAGTGCAGCTAGAGAGCACCTGAAAAAGTCTGGCATGCAGTGAAAAAGTGTGTCAATTAGCTTGAATCCAAAAGCTAAACATTATAATCAGCAATGCCAGAGTCTTGTGCAACTAGCCCTTTCTTCTTTCTTTCCTTCTTTCTTGCCATCCATGTTTCTTTTTCTTTCTATTTTTTCCTTTCTTCCCTCCCAACCACATTGCACAAGGGATCTAAGGGGGTTTACAGGGAGAATATTAAATGAAATAGAGAGTTAATGGAAGTCACAAAAAGTAAGGCCCCAAGATCAGAGGAAATAGAACATGATTATTCAGGTCACAAGGATAAATTTAACTGTGAACTTCTCGGCAGCCAGAAGTATGCAACCCGTAAGGATAAACTAAGCCAGTTCCTCTCTAGAATTGAAACTTTCCTTACTATATCATTTTTATTTTATTTTATTCCATGGGTTATATTTACTGACATAGAAAATGTCCATACCATATTCCACTTATGCAATATCATATACACGATAACAGCTCACATGTATTGATGCTTCCTACGTCCAAGGCAATATGCTAAGCACTTTATACACGTTTTCTCGTTTAATCGTCACAAAAACTTTATGAAGTATGTGTGGTCATTATTCCCATCTGATGTGTTTTGGAGTGTGTCCTTGTCTAAATCTTATGACAAATTGTAATCCCCAGTGTTGAAGGAGGGGCTTGGTGGGAGGTGATTGGATCATGGGGGTGGATTTCCACCTTGGTGTTCTTGTGATAGTGAGTGAGTTCTCACAAGAGCTGTTGTTTAAAAGTGTGTGGCACCTCCTGCTTTGCCCTCTTCCTCCTTCTCAGACCATGTAAGACGTGCCTACTTCCCCTTTGTCTTCTGCCATGATTTAAGTTTCCTGAGGCCTCCCAGCCAGGCTTCCTGTGCCTGTGGAACTGTGAGTCAATTAAACCTCTTCCTTATAAATTACCCAGTCTCGGGTAATTCTTTATAGCAGTGCAAAAAACTAATATACCATCTTAGAGATGTGAAAACTAAAGTTCAGAAAGTAAGATGCAACTTACCCAAAGTTAGAAAGCAGTAAATGGCCACAGCATAGTCAAACCCAGGTCTGTCACACTTCAAAGTATACACAGGCTCTTAACCCTTACTTAATAGATAGATGTCTGGAAGGGTGTTCACAAAATTTTAAAAGTGGATACCTCTGGCTGGTAAGAAATTAGTGATATTATTGTTATTGTCATAAGATAGTTCAAAATATGCAAAAACACAGAGAATAATATACCATATGCTATGTGCCCACCATTGAAACATTACAAATTTTGACATTTTGCCCTATTTATTCAGATTGTTTTTAAATGCAGCAATAATTGAGAGCTCTTTGCCCTCCTTGTTACATACTGGGCTCTAAGAAAAGTCAGAGGCCATGCCTTCAACAGATTTCTGCAGATATATTTGTTACAAGGCTGTTAGATGCTGAAGCTCCTTGGGAAAGTCAAGCAAAACTTCAAAATGGAATTCAGCCCAAATAAGTCTATAGAGAGTGAGGTAGAACAGGATGATGGGCAGATGAAGAGGCCAAAGGCTGTGATGATGCAGCTTTCTGACATTTTGACCTGATCCAAGGATAAAACTAGCTGGAAAATAATAACGAATAAACACGTTCTTTTAATAATTATCTATGACAAGCACACATTTTTGGGTTTAGATGTGAGTTAGACGATAGAGAGTTCAGGGATATATTCTCTGGCACAGATATCCAGAATCCATATTCTCTAAAAATCAAATGAACAGATGGTAAGGATGTATCATTTTGGCTTTCATCAACTCGAGGGCCATCCTGTCTTTGCCAAGAAGAAGCTAACAGATTTCCTGCAAGCAAAATAAGGCCTTTCTTAGAAAATAATTCTGGGTCCTCAGGAACAAATGATGATTAGATCCCCAAGTTCTTATACCAAAAAGAGCATGACTCTGATTATTTTCACTGGGAATTTTCAAAACAAATGTTCAAAGACATCACTGAATTCTGTTCCTTAAAATAACATAAGCATGGTAATTTCTTACCTGCTACTAATCGGAGTTTCAACAAAATTGTATGAAAACAATTGCATCAATTGTTAATTGAACTAGGTAATGTATATAAATCTTAAGAATTGTCAGAGTAGTGTTAAAAACATTAGCAACATGTAGTGTGCTAAGTGCTAAAGAAGTAGAAGGATACAAATATTAGGATAATACCAGTTGCTATGCAAATTACTCCCCAAATCTCCATGTCTTAACCCAATAAAAGTCTGTCTTATATCAGATATATTTTCAGGAAAAGAAAGTTCTGTGGTCTCTGGCAGTGATTAAATTGTGCTTGGCAGTCACTCTGAGGCCTTGCCACTGCCAGCAACTTCCCTGCTTCCCCAGCCCTGGATTAGGTCAAATTATTGTCCATTATTCTCAAAGCCCTCCAGGGCTCCATCCTCTGGGAGGCTCTCCCTTGTGCTTGATCAGCCATGGCGTCCTCTGAATGAAGTGCCACGGAGAATGTGTTTCTTACACATATGCAGCTTTAAGGCCCATTTCCTGCAGGTGCAAATTACACTAAGGGTTTTTTACACTCATAGGCCTTTTATGGACTAGATCTGTGCTTTCTTTTCCAATACAATTTCCTCAAAACCCCAGGTGGCTTCTGATCTATTTGCTTCTGGTCAGTTTCATGTGCTGGTAAATGCACCCTAAGCTCTTCCCTAGACATCAATCTTAGACCCACTCAATCATTTGGCTCCAGGTTTCATGCCTCTCTCTCTCTCTCAAGGTAATGGCAGCTACTTTGGGGCCAGTGGACACAAAAGGCTTGGGTAGGAAGTGAAGACCCTTAATTTAAATGTTACCCATGAGGCTAAGTCAGTCTGATAAACAGAAATCTTACTGCCCCATTGTTGGTCAAAGCTGTTTGCAGTGTCATTTCTTACTTTCTAGTGTAAGGCTCTAAATATCTAGACTTTTCTCTATTCCTTTCATTGATGATTGGACACTGGTCAATTCTTTCCCAGACTCATCTGTTCCTTGACATGAGCGGCAAAAAGCAACTGACGCACCTGACCATTCTGTCTCTTCTGAAGTGCTTTCCCTAAAGCTGCTTAGGCACTTAGTCTGCCTTCGAGGTTACATGAGGTAATAGTATTACAAAATATTTTGTTGCATACTATATTAGTCCGTCTTGCACTGCTATAAAGAAATACCTGAGACTGGGTAATTTATAAAGAAAAAAATGTTTAATTGGCTCACAGTTCTACAGGCTGTACAAGAAGCATAGCAGCTTCTGCTTCTGGGGAAGCCACAAGAAGCTTAGATGGCGGACGACAAAGGGAAAGTAGGCTTGTCTTACAGGGCAGAAGCAGGACCAAGAGAGAGAGGGAAAGTGCCACACACTTTCAAACCACCAGAGAACGCACTGTCCTGACAACTCGCTTGTTATCACAAGAACAGCACCACAAAGGTGGTGCTTAACCGTTCATGAGAACTCTGCTTCCATGATCCAATCACCTCCCACCAGGGCCCACTTCAGACACTGGGAATTACAATTCAACATGAGATCTGAGCAGGGACATGTATCCAGACCATATCACATACCATTCTTCCTCTGTTTTTCCAGCCTCTGATACCCATTCCTGCACCACCTGCCACCTTATCACAAAGCCAATGCTACGTATTTTAGGTTTCTGTTATAGCAGTGCCCTGCCTCTATATACCAATTTATGTATTAGTTAGGGTTATATTTGCTGCTATAACAAAAAAATCAGAGGCTTAATACAAATAACTTCTTTCCCACATAACGGCAAAATGATTTCTTGTTGGAAATCGTAAGCAATATATAAATAGGCTGATTTTAAAAAGGTGTTTGTACTAATGTCCAAGAATAATAGAATAAAAGATATTATGGTTCTGTTCTATAACTATAAGGCCTGAAGGAAAGATAAGATATTAACAGGTGAATGGGAGGCAAGAGAGGACATGGAATAATATTTATTATGGAAGGGGGGAAGGAGAGGGAGGATGTGTATTCCAAAAGAGAACATAATGTTAAAGATACTAGCAGAGTGACTATTTCATAGGTTTCCTCCTCTTTCTATCTCATTAATAGAAAAGAGCCCTGGAGAAGACTCTGTAAAAAGTCTTACCTGGAGAAATTCTCACGCTGAAATATGTAGCATCAAATGGTCTGAAGTCATTATGAGTGAATATTGAACGCTGTGAAGTCAGTAGTCTGAGGCACATGCAGGGTGGTGTCAAAAATTCTTGGAAGAATTTTATCAGCAGCAAAATGAGGGTAACTCAATTAGACTCCTAGGGCAGCACCAAATGTTAATGGACATGAAACATGGGTGGGCAGGGGAGCCCTAGTTTGCCACTTTCTGTAAGTGCACAATTGTAAAAATTTTTACATAACCTCCTTAAGCCCAGAGAAGATCTCTGTAGGCTTGGGAGGGCCATCATCATCATGCTGGGTAGTGCTCAAAGCCCTTTCATACATATCAAAACACTTGCACACGTTGCCACTCTCAGCCTTATGAACTAGAAATAGATGGTGCCGTTAGTCCCACTATACCCAGGAGAACACAGCGACTAAGAAGTCCCAGTGATGAATAAGGTCCCAGTGCTCACAAGAGTCATGCTCTTATCTAGAACCAGCTACCCAGACACCGTTTCCCCACTTTGTTTGCTCTTTATTGTCTTTGCAAGCAGGCAAGAGAAGCAAGATCACTCCTGTTCATTTGCCTTACAACTTTTGAAATTTTTAAAAATGTTTACACAAAAGTAAGTCTTTTGAGGATTCATGTTTTCTTTGGAGTCATTAAAGGAATGACTTTATGGCATTTCCTAGGGGGTCATCAAAATCCTAATTTTTATAATCAAAGAGAACTAAGAGGTCCAACATTAAGGCTAGTGTTTTTACAGCACACAGTATCATACACCCATAAAAATTCCATCTCATTCTTTAAGTAAACATGAACATAACCTCCTGTCTATTTAAGCATCCTTCTCTTCTGTAGAAACATGGAACCCAAAATGAAATTAGATACCAAAGCTCAAATAAATTATTTAAAAATGTGTGCCTTTATTACCCTTGAACTTTCTGCCAATAAAGAACAATACTAAAGAGCATGTGGATGTAAACACTCCTAAAAATTTTAATATCAGAGGTTGTTCAAGCCTTTATTAAAGAAAATAACACAGTTTGGAAGCATTAAATTTTTTAGGGATGTCAGAACAAATAAAGAAAGTTGATCTAGCTAGCCTAGGGCAGTGCTCTTGAAATTACATTTACTGTAACTTCTTCCTTTTGGCTAATTTAGTTTTTATCTACCCTGGATGATACACTCACAGCCTGGGTTGTACAATACAAGCATGCTTGACAGAAGGCAGGCAATTGCAAGAATAATGATGAGCCATTTGATCTCTCTGGCTCCTTCCCTCCCAGAAGCACTTTTACCCATTCACTAGCTCTTTATTTGGATTCTCAGCAAGTGTATTAGTACTTAACTTTCCACTTTAATGGAAGACTGACATGTATAATTCTATGGAGAGCATAGGCCTATATTTTATTAGTTTCTAATAGTAGGACAATGGTTTGAGCCTATTTAAATGATATAGAAGATCCATAGAGAAGAGAGAGGGCTACATATATTGGGAACTTGCGCATTGATTTGGTCTGTATATGAGTCAGAGTTGGTTTTTCCTTCCATATTTCTATGTGTCCAGAGAAGCCTGTTCATAATTGAGATACACGTCAAAAAACCTCATGATTTTTGTAATGTCTCATCCAGTTTTGGGTTGAGCTATGGGTACTTGGCCCCTGAGAATGTATTTGAGCAGGTTTTCATTATTTGGTTCAGAAAGTAGCAGTATTTGACAAAATGTTTCAGAAAGGGGGAAACCAAATGCCCAGCTATCAGATCCTCAGATTCCTCTCCCTCCCAAGGACCTTCAAACCAGCTTGAAGTTTGAAACTCAGGCCATGTCCACACTGAGAGGTCCGGGCAGCCTGTATGCAAGGATGTGGTTCCTAGGAGTGCAGTGGAGGTGTGTGGTGAAGTCCCTGCTGAAGCAGACAAAAGGTTCTCAAGATGTCCAGGACTCTTCTGTTATCAATGTACTTTTCTTCTACCTAAAGCCACATGGGAGCCCTAAGAATTTAACATGATGATGTCTGATTGGCATTCTCTCTTACTCCTGCCTACCACTAAACCCACCACGTGGTGAGAACGTTCCAAACAGCAATCATTTCTTAAGCTTGATTTGGATAAAGCCAGATGGTCACCAAAACCATTCCATTAGGCCATTTCCTGATGTGGAATGCAATTAAAATTAATTCAACTTTAATCATAATAACTTTGAGAAGAACAAATATATGCCGAGTAGCTACAATATAAAAGAAATTTGGATAGATGATAATGAGTTGGTGGGGCAGTGGGTGACTCATTAAGGGATGAATAAATCAAGGATAAAAGTACTTTGTACTTTTTACAAATCAAGGCATTTGTATTCTGGGAGGGGAGAAAAGATGTGTCCATTCAATATGCATTTTGTCAGATAATAGAAACCTATCCCACCTAATTCTCCTCTAGAAGACAGTTTGACAAGTCTCCTTATCAACATGTAAATAATAAAAAGGGTATCCAGTGGAAGAGAATATTAGCAGTTTGGGGTGGTGATAAGGCCATGGCACATAACGAGATTTCCCTTTGAGGACAATTTCAGTGAAAGCAGAGACCCCATGGATTACAAACTGTTGAATTCGGAGGTTGTTCGTAAGACATAAATTAAAAAGAGTCTTTACTGATAGACTACCTTACTATTCTAGGGTTCTTTAGCAGGACAGAACTAATAGGATAGATGTATATATAAAGGGGAGTTTATTAAGGAATACTGACTCACACCATCACAAGGTGAGATCCCACAATAGGCTATCTGCAAGCTGAGGAGCAAGGAAACCAGTCCAAGTCCCAAAACTTCAAAAGTAGGGAAGCCGACAGTGCAGCCTTCTGTCTGTGGCTGAAAGTCCAAGAGTCCCAAAGCCGAAGCACTTGGAGTCTGATGTTTGAGGGCAGGAAGCATCCAGCACTGGAGAAAGATGAAGGGCAGAAGATGCGGCCAGCCCAGTCCTTCCACGTTCCTCTGCCTACTTTTATCCTAGCTGCACTGTCAGCCGATTAGATGGTGCCCCTCCAGATTGAGGGTAGGTCTGCCTCTTCCAATCCACTGACTCAGATGTTAGTATCCTCTGGCATCACCCTCATAGACACCTAGAAACAATACTTTGCATCCTTCAAGTCAACCAAGTTGACACTCATTATTAACCATCACACTTACTAAAATAGCTCTGTGTTCGCTAGCAAGTTAATGAAATCTCTGGTGTCTTAATTTCTAAAATAGGAATAAGTCCACCTTTTCTAATGCAGTTTGTGTGTATTCAATAAAATACAAAAATATATATATCTAGCATAGTCTATGACCCAATAAAATGGCAGTTTTCTTCCTTCATTCCCAATTCCCTTCTCTTTCTTAAAAGTGAAAAATAAGATAGCAGATGTCAGGGTCAGTACCAACAGGGCCTTTGGGACTAAGGTATTTTTCCGTTGATTTGTAGTTCAACCCGTTAAGCATGTCCTCAGCACCTATTATATTCCCAGCATGCAGCATGGCTGTTGCCTCCATGAGCCGGGTCCAGTAGAAGAAAGACAGCTATGAACCAAGTGTCCATGAAAGTATAAGCTTGTGCGGTGGGATCACAGGAAAGGCCGGGGGAATGAATCATCTTGAAGAGGAAGGAGTGAATCAGAGCAGCCTCACCAAGGCATTTGAGCTGTTCCTTCAACGTTTCCATGGTGGAGGAGCGAGGATCACATTAGCTTATTTATTTTTACTACAGAGATTCAACATTTGCCCTTCATAAAAATTATACAGAAAATATTTTTTAAAAATCGGTTCTAAGCCATCAAGCCCATCTGATCTGAAACAGAAAAAGACTCATAATGAATATGTCAACACTTCCACATTTTTCATTTCTTTTCTAAAGCAATTTCATCTGCAAATGAATTACGCTCTCCAAGGCTAGACAGGACCTCCATTCCTACACTCCAGAAAAATGTGTTTACTTCGCTTTACATTTCTTACAGCTCAGTGGGAAGGCATTTCAATGTAATTTCTGATCCAGTTTAGGGTTTGAGATGTCAGTCCTTTCTTTCTCCAGAATACAGCTAAAGCTTATAAGCCCTTCAAGGTTGGGAGTTCATTTTTTTTCTCCCCAAGCACATTAAGTACATAAATCATCTCTCAAGAAAGAAGATAAGGTTCCTGGATTTCTATTTTGTCTGGCATGAAAACTAAAGTCCAATCTGCAAGGCATCATATTGTTATATCCATCTGCAGTGCACTAAAATCACTCTCAAAGATTGTAACTCTTGGAGCGAATTTTTAGTACAATAGGCAGAGCGGGTTGTTTCTTGCACAGGTAACTGAAGCAGGTTCCTATCTCACCTAAATCCATCTTCTCTCTGAAAAGTAAATGTATCTCAATATGTGATCGAGGTTGCGAAGGGTTCCACGCTGCCCTTCCGCTCAGGGGAGAAGTCAGTCCTGGGACTGAGAATGAGGATTTTGATGGAAGGGGTCCTGGAGCGAGTTCGGAGCTAGTGGTAAAATGCCCTCTAGTGGTCAGTATCTGTAACCAGTAAGGGTAGGGAAGGGAAAATCTTGGGTGGTTTGGTTTGCTTTTGGTTTGCGTTTGGTTTGGTTTGGTTTGGTTTGGTCTGGTTTGGTCTGGTTTGGTTTGGTTTGGCACGGAGTCTCGCCCTGCCGCCCAGGCTGGAGTGGAATGGCGTGATCTTCGCTCACTGCAACCTCCACCTCCCGGGTTCAAGCGATTCTCCTGCCTCAGCCTCCTGAGTAGCTGGGATTACAGGCGCGCACCACCACACCCAGCCTTGGCTAATTTTTTATATTTTTAGTAGAGACGGAGTTTCACCATGTTGGCCAGGCTAGTCTCGATCTCTTGACCTCGTGATCTGCCCACCTCGGCCTCCCAAAGTGCTGAGATTACAGGCGTGAGCCACCATGCGCGGCCTTGGGTGTGGTTTTCTACAAACACCGACCAAAAGCAGACTCCTAGGTGATAGCGTGGGTTCCTTGCATCTATCGTGGATACCCTGATGGCAGTAGGACTTGGGGCTCCTTATATTAATGGAAGCTTGCCGTTGCAGTCAAAGGGTACAACCCAGGGATTTTTCTTACGTTTGTACACCTCACTGCTCTGTCCCGGAGCCCTGGGCACACAGGAGAGTTTCAAGAAGTGTTTACTGAGTGACTGAATACCTGAATGAATCCAGTTTATGAATCACGGATTCTGTGCACACTCAATGAGCTTGGCCCATTTGAGAGCGCACATATTCTCACTTTCCGAAGTATTAAATATATTTCATTTGCATCCTTTCCCCAGTGGTCGCTTGGTGAACTAAAAGGCTTGCCTTTACTCTCATACTTTCGAGCTGTGGAAAGATAATCAAAATGTTAGAGAGAGAGCTAAGAAATCCCCCTTTATGAGTAGAAGAGAATGTCTGGGCTGGCAGTTCAAAAGAGAAGATGAAGAAAGGACATTCAAAAAGAAGTGGAAGGGCCGGGTGCAGTGGCTCACACCTATAATCCCAGCACTTTGGGAAGCCAAGGCAGGTGGATCACGAGGTCAAGAGATTGAGACCATCCCGGTCAACAAGGTGAAACCCCATCTCTACTATAAATACAAAAATTAGCTGTGTGTGGTGGCACACGCCTGTAGTCCTACCTACTCAGGAAGCTGAGGCAGGAGAATTGCTTGAACCCGGGAGGCAGAGGTTGCAGTGAGCCAAGATCGAGCCATTGCACTCCAGCCTGGGTAACAAGAGCGAAACTCTGTCTCAAAAAAAAAAAAAAAAAAAAAAAAAGAAGTGGAAGTCAGACAATGAATAAAACACATAAGCGAATGGCTGCCACCCTATCCAAGCATCCCTCCTGATATTGTCACCCAGGGCCACGAGCAGAGGTTACATGGTGAGAACAGACAGTAGAAATTAGCCCACTCCACCAGTCTGATTCCTGGTCTCCTGGAGAAATGGCATTAGGATCTAGATGACCAATGTCATAGCTTCTGCCAGGGCTTATGCACTTAAACCCAACAGTGGAGCACCACAAATGCACAGTGGCAGTAGCCACCAACATCCTGACCATCTCTGAAAACTTGTTGTGCTGCCAGAAGGGACAGAGACTGTACAAATCAGAAAATGGATGTATTCCTACATTTTCATGCTGCTGATAGAGACATACCTGAGACTGGGCAATTTACAAAAGAAAGAGGTTTAATGGAGAAGTCACAGTTCCACATGGCTAACGAAGCCTCACAATCATGGCTGAAGGCAAGGAGGAGCAAGTCACATCTTACAAGGCTGGAGACAGGCAAGAGAGAGAGCTTGTGCAGGGGAATGCCTCTTTTTAAAACCATCAGATCTCATGAGACCTATTCACTATCACGAGAACAGCATGGGAAAGACCTGCCCCCATGATTCAGTTACCTCCCACCAGGTCCCTCCCACAACACTCAGGAGTTCAAGATGAGATTTGGGTAGGGACACAGCCAAGCCGTATCAATGGATAAAAGGAAATGTAATGTTAACTAAAGACAAAAAAAAAAAAAAAAAAAAAAAACTTCCAAAGCATTAAAGTTGGTTTTATTTAGAATGGTAGACTATAACCCATGAGCAGTCTTTTACAAAGATTTTATGAGGCTGCATGAACACAGTATTTTAGCCCACTGTGTATATATAGGTGGTAGGGGTTTAGTATGTTCAAAGTTATATGAAACTTGTTTAGACATTATATTAAAGTACAACTATATTACGGTTTGGGTGTAAGAGTATATCTGGTTATAGATTATAGAAGTGTAATCACTAATCTCCCCAGATGTTATAGATGTTATGTGTAGGAGAAGGTAAGGATGAGGGTCATTTGTCTTTTAAGGAATATAATGACTAGTAGGAGAGATGGAAAGCCAGGTGTTCTATTATGTTTTGTGTTTTTAGAGAGCTATATGTCATCACAGAGTCAGGACTTTGTGAAATTATGTTGGCACACAGAGACAAACAAACATGGATTCTTACGTATGTGATTTTGTCTCACAAGTTCTCTCTTTAGGTCACAAATTAACTTTGGTTATATTTATAAAAGCAATATTGATTGTATTATGTAGCTAGGAAGGCCCTTTTATAGGAAGGTCGGAAACCTTTAGTTGCAGTTGTAAGGAACGTGTATTGAGCCCAGTATGCATATTTATTTATTTATTGCAAAATATGTTTTAGATTTTATTTATGTTTTAATTACTATGATTTGGTAGTTTTTCAATGCTGCCTTTTTGGAATGTGTGTGTGTGTTGGTTTTGGTTTTGGTCTTTTTTTTTTTTTTTTTTTTGGATACAGGGTCTCACAGTGTCACCTAGGCTGGAGTGCAGCGGCATGATCTCAGCTCACTGCAACCTCCGCCTCCTGGGCTCAAGCAATCCCCCTGCCTCAGCCTCCTGAGTAAGTGGGACCACAGGCACAAGCCACCATGCCTGGCTAACTTTTGTATTTTTTGTAGAGATGGGGTTTCACCATGTTGCCCAGGCTCATCTCAAACTCCTGAGCTCAGACAGTCTGCCCACCTCAGCCTCTCAAAGTGCTGGGGTTACAGGTGTGAGCCACTGTGCTGGGCTGTTGCCTTTATTTTAATCTAATATCACATCTTAATAGGACATTATAAGGATATTATAGATTACATAGTCCATATTTAATAGTATTAATATGATTTATAGATTTGAAAAGTAATAAAATCAGAATTTGTGTATATTTTTTACTAATTGTATTTTTTGTATTTTTATTTACTAGCCTTTTTTATGAAAAGCAATTTTGGGCTTGAGTGGATTGAGAATACTTTTAGAGAAGAATTTAGAATAACAACTGGTCAACTTTCTTTATTTGTTCTGACATCCCTAAAAAATTTAATGCTTCCAAACTGTTATTTTCATTAATAAAGGCTTGAACAACCTCTGATATTAAAATTTTTAGGAATGTTTACATCCATATGCTTTTTAGTGTTGTTTGCTATGGGCATCATGCCAGCCTTGCTCCTCTATGGCAAAGGATACAGGCTGGCAAATGGAGGAGCTTGGCCTCTGCAAGCCCACAGACTCCTAAGCTAGCTACTCAGCAACTGTGTGTCCTCTAGACACTGTCACTTCACCTCTGTGCCGCAGTTTCCTCAACTGTGACATGGGACAAATAAGAGTATGTGTCCACAGAGTTGCGTGCAATTAATCAGAATAATATGTGTAAAGTACCTACAGTGGGATCTGACCTGCAGCTGGCCTTGAAGAAATGGTAGATGTGGATGATGTGGAGGAGGAAGAAGGGTAGGACCAGATGTTTTTCCTGATGCTGGCGTATTCCCTGCACTGCACTTCCTCCTCCCAAATCCTTTCGGTAGCATTTTCTTTCTTCCTGAGATTGCCAAGGGAACCCAGGCAGATGTCAGGAACTAAACCTCTGTAGAAGATTGACTGAAGAAGAGCTGGGATTTGAGCAAGATAGAGTGGGCCCAGGGTCACCATGAGGTTCAAGGTCTGCAGACTCCCCCAGGCCCTCTCTGGAGTATATTTGAACACACAATCCACATCCAAATCCAAATCTAAAAGGCTTCTCCACTGAGAAGTCATCTCAGCCAATTGTTTTATAACTTTAATGCACATGCATACACACACACAGACACATACACACACACTCAGTGCACGCAATGAGCACCCAGACAGGGCTGGGTCACAAGAGAAGCGAATGTCCCTCCTCTCCCTTCACTTCTCCTGGTCTTTTCTAGGCTCCATTCCTCACTATCTCTACTGAGTTCTCCCATCCCTCTCCACCTTCTACTTCTGGAATGAGCTCCAAACATAGCATGAAAAAGCGTTAGCGTTTCCAGGGAACAGAGCTTTGCTGCTTTCCATAAACTGTTAGAACTGGCCATCAAATGGAACTTTCAGCTATTCCCCCATATTCTGAAGTCACTCTCTATATAATGATCTTCCTGATACACCTTTCTGCTCTTTCACCTGGAAAAGAATTTGAAGGATGTGGTGATCAATCCTCTGATGACGTGCATTTTTAGACTCCAACCTGAATATTGTTATTGCTGCCAAAACCTACTGGTAAAGTAATATCAAAAGAGCCACTGTATGAAAAGGGATGTGTCTGCCGAGTTGTTTTCTTTAATATCAAGGACTTTAACTATATTACAGTTAAAATCAATAGAAATGTAACCTTTTCAGCCACATAAAATGAGTTCATTTTTATTATTATTCTTTTTCTGCCATTACAGTGCTGTGATTGCTAAAGCAACCGGGTCAACTTAAGCTTTATTGAAAGACCATTAAAGAAAAAAACTCAAACTCATTTAAATACTGAAGCTGGTGCATTAAAAAGATCAATAAAGTAAAAGCCACTGGCTAGGGTTGCTTTACTTAAACATCCCACATATGAGAATCATTCCACAATCACAATTTCAGCAAACCTATAAAACTAGAAGACCAGCCGATAAAGAAAACGCTGTTTCATTAAATAGGTTTAGAACTGTAAAGCCCGTAACTTTCGTCTGATTAGACATACTGCATTTAAATTTTCTCTCAGTATTTTAAAACATCATCGGCAAAGACTTATTGATCAGTGAATGCCATTTACTTAGGAAAACCATCAGCTCCCCAAGTTAGGGGAATGACTTCGTGATAGAAAGCGCAGTTTCATTTCTTTAAAAATAAGAAACACAAGATGAGGCTATAGTGAAGGGAAGTTCTAGACTCACAGGAAGTCAGAAATTTTCTTTCTAACCTCACTGAGCATGGTATCTTGAACACAGTAATTTGTATTAAGTTGAATGTTTTACTACCAATTCTGTGGCCATGGATTAGACACAAACCTCTTTGTGTGTGCCTCAGTTTCCCCATAGGTAGCACGTGTTAATACCCTTTTCTACCTCTTTCTCTGGATAACAGAACTCATTGTCACAAACCTCTTCAAGTTCTTCCTTAAAAACTACAGTACAAATGGCCATGAGTCCAACCCTTGATCAGTCCCTGCTTACATTAGTAGATACGGAAAACATTCTATCTTTCTTTTTAAAATACCATCTATTGTGTCTTTCTAATTATAAATTTAAATATGTTTATTATAGAAAGTGCAGAAAAGAGCACAGAGGAAAATCAGGTTTACTTTTGAGTCCCATTTAAAGCCAGCGCCTGGCCCTTCACCACCAAACCCATCCTATTCACTCCAGGGCATGGCTGAGCGTTTCTCTGTCTTCATTCTCTACCAACTCATTCCCATCAGCAAGTAACCGTGCAGATATTTCTCTAACCTTGAAACAAAAATTTCTCCTGAGACCACTTTCCCCACAGCTTTGTTTTTCTCTGCAATAAACCCCCTGGCAATAGTTATCTATGCTTGCTGTTTGGGGTCAGCTTCTCCTGTTCTCTCTCTGTTATTGTTTTTTTTCTGTTTGGTTGGTTGGTGTTGTTGATTTGTTTGTTTGTTTTGAGATAGAGTTCCACTCTGTCACCCAGGCTGGAGTGCAGTTGTGCAATCTCAGCTCACTGCTACCTCCACCTCCCGGGTTCAAGTGATTCTCCTGCCTCAGCCTCCCTAGTAGCTGGAATTACAGGTGTGTCCCACCACTCCTGGCAAATTTTTGTATTTTTAGTAGAGACAAGGTTTCATCATGTTGGCCAGGCTCGTCTCGAACTCCTGACCTCTAGCAATCCACCCACTTTGGCCTCCCAAAGTGCTGAGATTACAGGCATGAATCACCACACCCAGCCTTTTCTTCAGTCAACTTTACTAAAGTGTATATTGCATGCAATGAAATGTACACACTTTAAATGTACAGACTGATGAGTTTTTAAAGAAATGCACACCCATGTAACCACCACCACACTCAAAATGTAGAATATTTCTAATATCCCAGAAGGTTCCTGGCCCCTTTCCCATCTATCATTGGCCCCAGGCATTCACTGATCAAATTTCTATTTCTATAAAGTCACAGATTAGTTTTATTTGTTCTATAATTTTTTTTTGAGATGGAATCCCACTCCATTGCCCAGGTTGGAGTGCAGTGGCATAGCCTCAGCTCACTGCAACCTCCACCTCCCAGGTTGAAATGATTCTCCTGCCTCAGCCTCCCAAGCAGCTGGGAATACAGGCATGTGCCACCACACCCAGCAAATTTTTGTATTTTTAGTAGAGACTAGGTTTCACTATGTTGGCCGGGCTGGTCTCGAACTCCTGACCTCGTGATCTGCCTGCCTCAGCCTCCCAAAGTTCTGGGATTACAGGTGTGAGCCACCGTACCCAGCCTACCTGTTCTATAATTTTAAACAAATATCCAGCTCCTTTCATTCTGTATAATGTTTCTGAGGTTTATTCTTGTTGTCATGTGTATCTGTAGTTTTTTAATTGCTGGGTAGTACATTTATGAATATACCCCCTTGCGTTTATTCACTCACCTTTTGATGGATACGTGGATCATTTCCAGTGTGGGGATATTATGACTATACCTCTTATGAACATTTGGATACACATGTATAGAGCAGACATATTTTTTTTTATTTCTTTCAAGCAAATCTCTAGGAACAAAATTGATGAGTTGTATGGGAAGTGTATCTTTAACTGTTTTTGATGTCGTGTTCCCTCTGGGAAGGCAGGAGCATTCCAGTGGCTCTACGTAGTCACTAGCACTTAATGTTGTCAGTCTTTTTAATTATAACCATTCAACTGGGTGTGTGGTAATATCTCATACTGGGTTTAATTTTCATTCCCTTATGACTGATGATGTTTATCAACTTTTCATGTGCTTATTGACCACTGGTAAATTTTCTTCAGTGAAGTGTCTCTTCAAGCCTTTGGCCCCTTTTTAAAATTGGATTGTTTGCCTTATTATTACATGATAAGGGTTCTTTATGTATTCTGGATACAATTCCTTTGCCAGATGCATGTACTATAAATATTTTCTCCTCATTTTTTCTTATTCCTACTCCCATCTGGGCTCATGTCCACCACTCCCTGAAGCTACTCTTATTGAGACTATCAGTGACCTTCTCACCAACAAATCCACTGGCTACTTCACAGTTCTCTTGCTGCTCCACTTAAAGGCAGTATCTCAAACCAGGGAGCCCTTGGCTTTCAGGGCACCCCACTTCCTGTCCTCCTCCTCCTTCATGGGCCCCTTTAGCTCAGTCTCCTTCCCCGTTTCTCTACTTCCGGACCTTCAGTGGGCGTGCTGCCAATACTTTTCCATTGTTAGTCACTCCTGTGATGATCTCATCCAACATCGTGCTCTTAAATTTTATCTCTGTGCCTCAAACTCCACATTATTATCCCGACCTAAACCTCGCCGTGAACTGCCAGACTGACTCCCAGACATCTGATTCTTGATGTCTGATAAACACTCTGAGCACAAGATCTTCACATCTGACCTCCTGATCTGCGCCTCCCCATGACCTACGCTGCTTATAGTCTTTCCAATTTCAGCTGATGGCAACTCCATCCTTCCAGCTGGTCAGGATTAAAAACCCTGGAATATCACTAGAACATCACTTGTGCTCACACCTCACATCCGGTTTTTGAGAACATCATGTTGGTTCTACCCTGAAAACATCCAAATTCTGACCAGCCTCCCACCTCGCACATCTGCTGCTCAGGCTCCAGACTCCATCCTTTCTGCAGCGGCCTTCTGATGGGGCTCCAAGTGTCCTCGCTTGCCCTTTCAGGTGCGTCTCTGCACATCACTGCCCCACCTGTTTAAAATAGGAGTTCCCTGCTCAACACCCACTAACAATCCTAATTTCTCTGCGGACAAGCCAAAGTCTTTGCAGTGACCTACAGGACCCCACAGGAACTAACCCCTTTTCACGATACTTGAGGCTTGCTGGCTTCATGCCAGGAATTCTTCCCACCTTGGCTGCTCTCTCCCCAAGTGTTCTTTCCCTGTGTAACTGCACGACTAACCCCGGGTATCCCTCAAGTCTTCCTTGAATCTCCTTTTCACCATGAGGCTACCTTGACCACCTTACTTAAGGTTGCAGTCTGACCCTCATGCCAGATCTCTCCTATTGGGCTCTAATTTGAGGGAAAAGACTTCACATTTGTCCCCACCTACCATATTACATCATCTACTTTTTCTCTGTGTCTCTCCATACTACAAAGGAAGTGACATGAGGGTTAGGACTTAGGGCTTTTTGTTCACTGATGTATCCTAAGTACTAGAACAGCCAGTTCAAGGCACCTTGTGGACACTTTAAAAAGGGTTTATTGAATGAATAAATGAACCTGTGATGTGACTACAGATTCCTTCCCACACAGCGCACTCGGAGGCCCCTTTCCTCCCACCCACCAAGTGCCAGGCATCCTGCAGCAGCGCTGCTCCGCCATCCTCTTTTCTCTGCCCCTGCAGGTGGACATCTTCAGCTCCCTGGCCACTGGCTGGGTCCAGCCAGCAAGGCACTGCAGGAAAACACAGGGGGAGGCACAGGAGACCGGGGTCTGCTCCATCCTCATCTCTATCCTGCTTCTTCCCGAAGTGCTGAGATTACAGGAGTGAGCCACTGCGCCTGGCCTCATTTTACTTATTTTAGCCACAGCTTCAAATCTATTCATATTTTGGGTTTTTTTTTTCTATTCTGTTTAGAGTCAGAGTCTCACTCTGTCATGCAGACTGGAGTGCAGTGATGCAATCACAGCTCACTGAAATCTTGAACTCCCAAGCTCAAGCAATCCTCCTGCCTCAGCCTCCCAAAGTGCTGAGATGATAGGTGTGCACCACCATGCCCAGCCCATGTTTATTTTTTAACCCTCATCCTATTATCAGCTCACTTTCTGCAAAGACTTCTAGAACCAACTACTTGGAGTTAGGCTAAACTTTATAGCTCAAGGGCACAGTCCTCCACAAGACAGGTCTCACTTCAGACTCCAGCTGCAACCCCAGGGGTCTCCAGGTGACCCTCAGTCAGTGCTAGGATTTTGATTTCTCCTGATTCATGCTCCCTGGCTCCCCACTCACTTCTTCACCCATCTCCAGGCCTCCTCCACTATTACGTACAATAACAAGCTGACTCTTCCTAAAACAGGGTCCAAGCTTGCTGGCCCAGAGCAGTCAGGTGCTCAGCAGATGCAAAAACTTGGATTTTACCTCCTTATAAAGAAGTTGTGGTTACAAATAACAACAACAATAAGAATCTGGGGGTGATCCTATGCCAGAATAACAGAGATAGGTAGGTAGGTAGATAAATAGATAGATGGATAGATAGATAGATAGATAGATAGATAGATAGATAGATAGACAGACAGACAGATAGGAGATAGATAGACATTGATTGATAGATTTAAAAAAAAACCTGTAACCCTAGTTTTGTATGACTCAATCTAGACTTCACACCCTGGCATTCGAAGCCCTCCCCAATCTATCTTCCATTTACCTTCTATTGTGTTCTATCACTCTTTTCCAAAACACATCCTAAGGACCAATGAGGTTAGTCACCTCAACACCCTTAGAGAAAATTGGTTATTATTCCTCCTTCAGAATGCCTCCACTCTGCCAATCTACTGAACCGTGATGACAGTTATTCTCCATGTTACATATTTTAGAATTGGGGGTAACATTTTACATTTAATTTTATTTTCTTAGAATATTATTCCCTCATTGTTTCATGTCATGTTTTCCAAACAAGAATCTAAAGCTCCTTGAGCCCAGCTGGGAACATCTGCGCATCATCAGCTTAGCATCAGTCCCAGTGCTCCAGGTGGCTGGACCGCAAAACCACCCAGAAGCCCTTGCATTACGTTAGTAGGTATCAGAGAGATGATTTGAGTCTGACGCCAAGGTCTCTCTCTTCCCGCAGGTGGTCTGCACCCCCTCAGCAGCCAGGTTACCCTGTGACAGTCATTCATTTGTGCCCTGGGTGGCCTATGGGATGAGTGTACTACTGGGCAGGTGTAACTTCAGGAGCTCACACAGCAGACCCCTCAGCTGATGTGACAACCTACTCACTTCTCAAGATTTGACTAATCATATATAGTCATCCCACAATATCCTCGGGGCATTGGTTTTGGGACCCCCAAGTATACCACATATTATGCATACTCAAACCTGGTGCTCAGTCCTGAGGAACCTGCATCTAGCAAGGGCCGGCTTTGCACATACGCAGGTCCTGCATCCCAAGAATACTGTATTTTTGATCCTCATTTGGTTGAAAAACAATTCCACATGTAAGTGGTGCAGTTCAAACCTGTGCTGTTCAAGGGTGAACTGTATTTCTGTGAGGGGCTCATCTTCCAAGAAAGTCCTTGTTTCTGTACCAGTCATAGCAAGGGCCCTGCTTTGAGAATTTGAGATCCGAGTAGCCACCCACTTCAATACTGACCAGTCCCACCCTCGGCAGGTAAACGATGTGACATCAACGCACTTACCCGCACCAGGCTGAAGCAGTTACCCTGGTTGTAGTTTCATTTTACTGAAGGCCTTAGTAAAGCACCACCACACAACTCACCCAGGAATTCACCAGGAACCAAATTTAAACAAATCAAACACTGAAAACATGCTCAACAAATCAATATTACAGAAGGGAATAAAGACTAAAATAAGAAAGACCTCAATCATATTTGTCATGCCTCCATAGTTTCTCACAATTATTCAAAGTTCTTTAGTCCTTTGATTTATTTAACTAAAAGCTTAGCCATAACATGATACAATTTAAGCAGCATCATATTTGTTAATATCTATTTTCAAAAGTGACTCTTCCTAATTTTATTGTTTTCTTCCTCCCTTTTCCACACATTTGTTTGTTTTTCTTCCTCCTGGAAAGTCATGTTATAAGTTACCAAAATGTATTTTGCCTTGAGCTCTTCAGGGAAAACATACCATATAAAATTAACTCATGATCATTTTATGTAAATTATTATCTAAAGTACTCACTATGTGTAATGGTTAAAGTTGATTGTTATCAAAGTGATTTTAAATACGAAAGCGTATAAAAACCATGAACTATTCTCGTACTACATCTCTCCCATCCAAGTACTAACCAGGCCCGACCCTGCTTAGCTTTCAAGATCAGATGAAATCGGGCACATTCAGGGTGATATGGCCGTAGACTCTCATACTACATCTCTAAGAAGGAAATTTGAAATTTCTAGTAAATTTCCTCTACTAGACTTCAAATTTACTAGAAAACTAGTTCAGATATTGTTTTTAATGCTTTACAATCATCTTCTGAATTTTCATTTGCAAGTCAAAAGTCACAAAAGTGCTAAATGTTTTCTGACCAGATTCTTGGAAATAATTATATAGTGCTTGAGCCATTTGTGCTATAAATATCTTTGAAATCAGTGCTATTAAAGAAATGCCATATCAGCTGTAAAATGAGAATTTCTCCTCCTATCCATTGTTGTTTATAAAAATTATACGAATTTATTGATAGAAAATCCGTTTGCTCATTTTCTTTTTAAACATCTTATGCTTTAAATAATATTCAGTGTTTTTCCAGTAGGTGGAGTATTAGTCTAGAGAAAGTAGATCAATGTGTGAAAGCTAATTTTTTCTTCCTACTATTTTGATAAATTTTTGATATAAAACATAAATCATCTAATAGGTTCACTAATTCTTTTAATTGCATCAATATGGTAGGATTTCAATTGCACTAGACCTTAAGAGGCAGATGTATTTTACTGATTACATTACCATAATAACAATGGCATAATGACAATAGTAATAAGTACTTATTATACCTCTCATTTTAAAATTGCTTATCGAGCCATAAGTAAAACCTCCTGACATCTCTGAAAGAGAAATTATACAACAAAGAAAGATCTGTCTCTTAAATCCTCTCTCAAGCCTTAAGCATTTCTGGGAAAGAGCATTCCTTGTGAGTTGAATTTGTTTCAAGGCTGAAGCTAGCACTTCCAGTCCAGGAATCTGAACTGATCACTACCTCTCCCCGGGATTCTGCTTCCCCTAGTATGTCTGTGAAAAGATGGTGACACCCTACGTCTCTGAGGCCCCTCCCTGCCTGAAAATCCCTGACTGAACCTGAAATTGACAATCTTACAGCTGAATGCTGGGAGCCAAGTCGGCCGAGATATATCTGTACTTATATCAAAGATGGCATTTGTTCCATGGTCTGGATCTCAAAATGGAAAGTGAGAGAATGATGCTTTTCCAGGGCAGATGGACACTTCCTCCCACCCCTCTCTCCATCCATCACCAAAATTGGCCAAAGTTGAAGAGCCCTGAAAAGACACCTTTCCAGTGGTACCCTAGAGTTGGATCTTAAGAGATGATTCTGCTCAAAGCCCCAGAGACCTGGGAAAATACTATTCCTTAGGGTCATAGTAGCAGGACATCTTCAAAGAAACCCAACAGAGCTGGTTCAACCTCCTCATTTTACAAATGAGGAAGCTGAAGTCCAAGAAGGCTTCATAAACACCCATGTTAAACACCCTTTTAACATGTGGCAGAGCTAAGGCCCATCTTCTGGCCCCATTCTCATTCCCCCAGGCCACCCCTCCTGTCTCACACTGTAAGTCTAGGAGCTGTTTGCAAGGGGTCCCTTAATGACCTTACCTAGAGGACAGTGCCTTACCGAGAAGAAACAGCACTTACTGGAACCAGCCACTTTCCTCTTTTTGCCTTCTTGCAACCAGATGACTCCGGTTTGGAGAGTGCCCCAGCTCCCAGGTGCAAGGTGTTTTCTGTCCTAGAAAGGCTTAGGCCCAGTGGATTCACCTGGATCATTTCTGGCTTTGCAGCCAAAGTTGTCTTCCTTGCTCTTGGACCAGAGAGCCCACAGACCCGGGTGTAGGCTCAGGAAAAGGGCAGTCAGGAGACAAATCTGTCTGCTTTGGCCCTAGGCTAGGGCCACCTCTGGCCTTCCAACATTTAATTAATTAATTAAGTCAAAGTCCTCCAACGTGGTTGAGCCCAGCTTGGGACTGGTAATAAAGTGAGTGGTTTAGAGAATAATTCCCGGAAGAAGCAATAATTAATTATTGTATTTGGTGGAAGGACAGCAGAAGAACATTCTAGGCAAAAGATGCAGCTGGTCTAAAGCCCTGAGCACACCTGGGGGCATAGAGTGCATCCCCAGGTGTGAGAGTCAGGTCAGCGCAGAGAGGCAAGGTCTAGGCGAGGGTGCTGTGATCTCGCCTCTGCACCCTACGAAGATGCCCCCTTCCCCTCGGATCTCCCCAAGGCCATTTAATCTCTCCCAAAGAGGCAAAGACTCCCTGACTCATCCATATGCAATTACCTGAAGGATTCGGTTAACTTTCCCTTCGGAAAGGCGTCCGCCACAAAACACAGCAGGCACCTCCAGGACCAGCATGCATCGCTGACCCAATGACAAAAGCATGGCTATTGCCCGTTTATTCCAGAGTTCTGTTAGGGGAGAGTGTTTCTCGGCCTCTTTCTTCTTCTTGTGTATCTCTATAAGTCGGCAGGATTTATGAGCTGCTCAACCAAAATCAACTGAAGGTAGACAACGTGACCTCTGAATGGGTCAGCCTCCCAAATGGTGTCCTCTCATCTACCCCCATGGCTGTTTTGGGGATTGGAGGGATGGCGGCAGGGCTTGGCAATGTAGGCTGGCAGGAGGCTGGCCTGCTGACCCTCACCCTGCTGGACTTGTGGCTCTAAGCAATGTGGTCCCAAGAACAAGTTGCACTGAACTCAAGACTCTCAGAGCAGGGGCAAATGTCTCATGCATAAAAATTCAGAGTCCCAGATTATCGATCAGTCAGTCTCCCCATCGATGCAGTCTGCAAGGACGGAGCCAAGCTCACTCCAACCTGATGGCCATAAAATGCCATGAGGGCTTCAGTCCACTGAGTCATTCACAAAGGTTCTTCCCTCTACAAACAGAAGTTCTAATGGAAGTAAAATCTAGGAATCTATAGCTTACACACACAGAGATTCACATACAGACACACCAACACAGCTCAGCCAGTGCTGACACATTTAATACATGTTAAGTGAGCACTTCGCATGTCACAGGCCCTTTTCATGTGGATCATAAATTAACTGGAAAGTTTATTAGATAACACTACAGAAAAAGAAACAGCCAGAAGTCCGGAGGTGAGGTGTTGGCCACAGGGTTCTGACCACCAGGCGTATTTCTGCTCTTACCTGCTGAGCCCCACTGATCAGTGTTTCACAAGCGTGTGTTGTGCCAGGCTCCTGGGGCAGGAGTGGTAACTGAGGCAGCGTCCTTGAACCCACAAGGTTACAGTCTCACCAAGGGAGGACTGGGAACAGAGGTGCAACCCTGGACTAGCAGGAGAGCCACACTGAACCCTACGTCATTATCTCCCATACATCTACATTTGCTCCGTGCCCTCTCCATTATCAGGAACAAAGTGATTCTAGGGTTAGAAATAGGCAGAAAACATTTAGATGAACGTGTCTTTGATACTGGGATCAAGGCTGCTCTTTCATATTTTCAATTGCAAATGGCCTTAGGCTTGTGCTTACCCCTCATCTGCTGATCTCAGATAGAATGGAGATTCAGATGGGGGAGAAAGGTATGGTCCCCACTCTTCAAACCTTCTCTTGATTGAAGTCTGTGAGAATTTCTGGTTCAGAAGGATGGGGTAGACACAGAGAAGGGCTGCGAGGTGAGCTGATAATTGTTTCTCCTTCCTAATTTGTATCTGCATCAGCCTCTTCTTATGTTCAGCCTTAGGCTTCAACTTGGAGTCAATAAAACATTCATCAGATGATACATTCTAGGCTGGGCGTGGTGGCCTACAATCCCAGCATGTTGGGAGGTTGAGATGGGAGGATCACTTGAGCCCAGGAATTTGACACAAACCTGAAGAACATAGTGAGACCCCATCTCTACTAAAAACAATTTTAAAAATTAGCCAGGCATGGTGGCCTCAGGAGGCTAAGGTGGAAGGATCCCTTGAGCCTGAGGGGTGGAGTGTGCAGTGAGCTGTGACTGTGCCACGGTACTCTAGCCTGGGTGACAGAATGAGACCCTGTCTCAAAAAAAAAAAAAAAAAAGATTAAAAAATGAAACTCCTTAGTCATACACCTAAAGCCAATCTCTCCATAATCACTTTATTGGTAATAAAATGATATTTTGAAGAAAAAAGATCATATATTCTAAATTCAATGTCACTGAGCTAATTCCAAGTATTGCCCAAAATTAAGGATTAGGAAAAACAACAAGAAATCCTAGGCCTTTGTCTAGGCCATGGAAGAAGTGGGGTCTGCCTTGAAATCGTGTCCTTCATCTCAGGACATGGGGCACAGCCCCTCCACTGCTCCAGTAGGATCCCTGCCATATAGGTATTTCATCTTTACCTTTTCCACTGCATCTCCAAAGCATCACTGGCTGATGAAATCCCTTCCAACTCTGCCAATGCAAACTGTGGCTTAAAAATGGAAATGAATGGAAATTGCAAAATAATACCGGAATAGACACGAAAGCTTTAAGCTCCATGTGTAAGACACAGGCCCTGCCTGAATCAGTATGCTTCTAATGGCTTAATGGTAAATGTTGAACAAATTAGTGTTCCCTCAAGGTTGTCCTGGGGCACACGGAGTCACAGTCTTTAATTTTAATGAGCCTCTATTACACAATCTCTTATTGCCTCTTAACTGCCAGGGAAATGACCACCAGCTAAATGTACAGCAAAATACATTTGTACAAAATAGCTCACTTGGACCCCAAAGAAATTACCTTGAAATTATTACACTTAACCGTGGCAAATGCACCAGGGTTCATTTGAAAAGAGGTGGCCACCTGGCAATACAAGTGAAATTATATCATTTGTCACTTCCTGAGGCTTTTCAGGTGGAGCTTTTCTCACCATATCTGATTTAATGCATTTTCTCTTTCACATGTAAATATTTAAAATGTAGCTGTTCCTCTCCCTCTCCTAATTGACTTGACTGGGCTAATTCAGAAGACTGTGACCTGCAGCTCACCATTCTGTCTCTGTAGTCGGAGTGCCAGCCTTGGTACTTACTCTCTTTGTGACTTTGGACACTTTATGATATCAAAGATGCAAGATCATACCTCGCTAATATCTATTCGATGAGATAATACATATTAAAAGCCCAGCACAAAGCCTTGTACACAGCAGTTGCTCAATACATGCTTCCTCCTTTTTCCTGTTAATGAATCCCACCAGCCAAGACCAGAACTATATCTGCAGTCGAACAAAGTGGGGTTCATCCCTTGCTGCAGCAGGACAGAGCTGTCTTGAGTCAAACAGAAGATGGAAACCATAGTCGGTTAAACATGGGTGATAAAAAGAAGCGTTAACTATGGTAAAGAGCAACTCTAAGATGCAAGGAAAACCCTAAGATGCAAGGAAACCCCTGTAGTGTTTCCCAGAGGCCCCCCAGGGCTGAGGGAGCCCCTCCAGGAAGGGCCAACCTCAATGGTGTCTGACCATAGGGGAGGCAAAGCTGCCCCTGTCTCCTCTGATGATCTCCAGCTGGGCCTGAGAGTTAAGTTGAAGTAGGAGAAATTAACAGAGGAAACGCAAGCAGATGTTTACAGCCACGTGAGTGCCTTCGAGAGCTGGAAGACCCAAAAGCAGCCAGGCCTGAGTGCTTATGCAAAGGGTTGAACAAAAAGTAATAATTGTGAAAAAGTAACTAAATATATAGAGAGGCTAAAGACAAGGGTTATTTTAACAAGAGCTTTTTAACTGTCAAAACACATTTTGTTTGGACCAATTTCTCTCAGCCTCAACTCCCTGTCTCTGGAGAGGAGAATGTTCTTTTCTTCCTGGTAGAGGGAGGACATCTTCCACATGAAAGTTCCATCTCCTGCTTTCAGGAAGAAAAAAAGGGGCAGTGAGAGTCCTCTTTGTACATCTGTTTTTTCTTTTTTCTTTTTTTTTTTTTTTTTTTTTTGATACAGCGTTTCACTATGTCGCCCAGGCTGGAGTGCAGTGGCACCATCTCAGCTCACTGCAACCTTTGCCTCCCAGGTTCAAACAATTCTCCTGCCTCAGCCTCTCAAGTAGCTGGGACCACGGGCATGCACCACCATGCCCAGCTGATTTTTGTATTATTAGTAGAGACACGGTTTCACTGTGTTGGCCAGGCTGGGCTTGAACTCCTGACCTCAGGTGATCCGCCCACCTCAGCCTCCCAAAGTGCTAGGATGACAGGTGTGAGCCACCATGCCTGGCTCCATCTGTTGTTTTTCAAGTGTCTTTAGCTCAAAATTGTCCCTATGCCAAGCTGGTATATCTGGAGATGGCGTGTTCTGAAGCCCTTCAAGACCTTGCTGGAGAAGGTGTCTCTGCCTGGGGGAGAGCAGAGAATTCTCCTGCTTGGCCAAGCTGGAGCTGATCTGGGGTTACTGGAGGAGCGACAGGCTGGCTACCCGGTGGAGTGCAGGTGGGGAAGCAAGCAATGGCAACAGCGGTGGGGGTGTACGTGAGGGGCTCCCAGGCACGTGGCTCAGACACACTGTTTCCACGTCCAGAGGTCCATGGACAGGTTGCCACGCTGAGACTCTAGGTTCACAGAAGGATCTCTTGCAGGCCTGTGACTCGGACAGGCTTCACCTCATGTCCTCGGACTGGGAGCAGAGCCTGTGCTGGAAATTGCAGGAAGCCCCTTCCTCCTGCCATGTCCCTCCAGCACACACTACCGAGAAAGCCTGACGTTGGGTTCCCTTTAAAAGCAAAATGCTTAAAGAAATTCCGTTGTCTGTCATGGAGCTTATATGGAAGGCTGCTTTGGGAGCCAGGTAGCAATATGTTGATAACTGACGCAAAGGGACCCATATACCTTAGAGAATGGTGAGGTGGCTCGAAGAGTCGGGAAGAGCTTATTTTAGGAATCAGGCCTATGGTGGGGGAGGGTTCAAGGAAGCAAGTGTCTCTTGCAGACTGGGCGTGCTCAGAAAAGCAGGGGGTAATTCAGTTATTGGGCCTCTTAATCCATTTCATCTGGGAGGCAGGAAGAATGGTGAACACTAACGTCGTTACTGAAGAAATTGTCGGGAGAAAGAGATGTTTGGATTTTGGGTTGTACGAAGTTTTTTTTTTTGTTTTTTAATTTCTTCTATTAGTTTCCCAGTGTTGCTATAACAAATTCCCACAAACTTAAGGACTTAAAACAATACACATTTACTATCTTACAGTACCGGAGGCCAGAAGTCCAAAGTCAGTGCAAACAGCTGAAGTCAAGCAGGTTCTGAGAGGAGATCCTGTCTCCTTGCCTTCCTCAGCTTCTGGGAGTCGCCTGCATTCCTTGGCCCCTTCCTCTTCACTCCAACTTCTGGCTTCCGTTGTCACATTTTCTGTCCACTGTGACCCTCTTGCCTCCCTCCTCTAAAGACCCTTGTGAGGACCTGAGGCCCACGCGGGGAATCCAGGAGAACTCCCCGATTATCTTAATCCCATCTGCAAATCCCCTCTTGCCACAGAAGGGGACGCGCTCTCAGGTCTTGAGAATTAGGACGTTATCTTTGGGAGGCATTATTCCGCCCAGCATATCTCTATATTCAGACAAAATTGCAGGGTGGTCGTGTGCCACGTGGTCGGGTCCTGGAGAGCCCTGATCTGATCAATGCTGCTGTGCTGAACGCTTTATGTTTGGCTGGGGGACAGCACCACCTGGTGGTAATACTCAGTAAAGCATCCATCCGCTGCAGAGCCGCTTTTCCTTTGGGGTCCTCTTCACTTTTCCCACCTTCCCCGCAATCCCACCCATCCCTTCCGGCCACAACCCGCCTTCTTAGACACAAAGCAGGCAGGAGTTTGCGAGAGAGAAGGCGAAGTCGTAAGGACGTCTCGTGATAAGATCAGAGCCTGTTCTCCACTTTCCTCCTTCCCTCTTTCGTTGGAGAATTTCCTCAGACACTGTAGCTTCATCCTTGTGAATGCTGAAGGCTTTCTGGAAATCCTCATCACTTCTCGTATTTTCCTAAGTGAGCAGGTAACTTGGATAAGAACTGTATATCATGGCCCATTTAGATTCCTGTTCCTGTTTTGAAGTTAATGACTTCATCAGTGAGTTAAGGCTAGGAGTATTCATTGTATTTTCTAGAAAAGTCGAAACCAAGCGGAATCACAGATACACAAGATGACAGAATCAAGACTCACAAACCTCTGAGTAGGCTATTATTGTGTTTCAAAACAAAAGAAATAAAAATTCCCATAAATAAATGTAAAATTTAGCATTTTAGTTCAAGCCATCAACCGCATAGACATGGGAAGAAAATATGCTTACAGAGATCAAGTAGAAATTTTATTTCACTGTAGCTCAGCAAAGATAATATAAAATTGCTGCCAAAAAGCCAGGTCCTTCTGGTCTGGACCCGCAAAAACAATTCAGTAAAAGGAAGGTACCTCTAACTGTGTGTGTCACACCACACCTCAGGACAGATTTCCCTTCCATGCTCACGACTTCAAGAGTTACGTTAACAAATGTCAATTATTCAGAGCCTACCATGTACCCAGAACTGTACTGGGCCTGAGGACACAGAAATATAAAAACCTAAACATAAAAGGTTAACATATCTTTAAAACTGTGTACTATGTATCCATAGAATGAAATACCAGCTATCCACAACAAATGATTTTTGTTGTGTATTTACTAAGAGGGAAGACATTCATAATACATCGTCAAGTTAAAAAATACACAAAATATGTTCATTGGGTTCCATCCCTTTTTTACTGAAAAAGTTGAAAGAATATACATTAAAAGTTAACATTGATGGTCAGCAGGCAGCTTTTTTCTGCAAATCTACATTCTTTTTTCTATAATGAACATATATTACTTGTATCTTTTTTTTTTTTTTTTTTTTAGTCAGAGTCTCTCTCTGTTGGTGGGGGGAGTGCCATGGCGCGATATTGGCTCATTACAACCTCCACCTCCCAGGTTCAAGCGATTCCTCTGCCTCAGCCTCCCAAGTTGGGATGACAGGCACACACCACCACACCCGGCTAATTATTTGTATTTTTAGTAGAGACGGGGTTTCACCGTGTTAACCAGGATGGTCTTGATTTGACCTTGTGATCTGCCTGCCGTGGCCTCCCAAAGTGCTGTGATAACAGCCTTGAGCCACCGCACCTGGCCTGTATCCGTTTTTAAAGTTATTTAAGAAGATATAATTTTGTTGTATATTTATTAACACAGACATTTATAATATATCATCAAGTTAAATATACAAAACAATGTGTTAGTAGGGTTCTATCCCCTTTTATTTAAAAAGTTGAAGGAAAATACATTATAAATTAACACTTGTTATCAGCAGGGAGTTTTTTTTCTGAAAACCTATATTGTTTTCTATAATAAACATATATTATTTGTATACATTTTTAAAGTTCTTTAAGAAAATAGAACTTAGTTACAAATTTAGTTTTTAAATTATAAGAAGTATTAGCGGGCGATCATCACCTGCTGAGGCATTGCCAGGTAGGCTGTTGGTTAACAATGGCATTTTGCATTTAACAATTTAACAAAAGAAAGTGAATAAATGAACAGAAGTGCAGTGGCGGCCAGGTGCGGTGGCTCATGCCTGTAATCTCAGCACTTTGGGAGGCCGAGGTAGATGGATCACCTGAGGTCAGGAGTTCAAGACCAGCCTGGCCAACATGGTAAAACCATGTCTCTACTAAACATACAAAAATTAGCCAGACATGGTGGCACATACCTGTAGTCTCAGCTCCTCGGGAGGCTGAGGCAGGAGAATCGCATGAACCCAGGACGCAGAGGTTGCAGTGAGCCGAGATTGCACCATAGTACTCCAGAGTGGGTGACAAGAGCGTAATTCCGTCTCAAAAAGAAGTGCGGTGGCAGTTACCCAGGTGTGCCATCAGATGGCACCAAAGCAGCTAATATTTAAGAGCAGACAGTGAAGAGCTTTTGCTCCAGAGAAACAAGTACATGAGATTTTAAATATTTAAGATTATCTGGACAGAATAAGCGTTTTAGTTCGTTTGTTTGCTTGCTTGCTTGCTTTGAGACAGAGTCTCAGTCTTTCACCTAGGCTGGAGCACGTGACATGACCACAGCTCAGTGCAGCCTTGACCTCCTGGCCTCAAGCTATCCTCCCACCTCAGCCTCCCGAGTAGCTGGGACTACAGGTACAAACCCCACCACACCCGGCTACTTTTTAAAAATTTTTTGTAGAGATGAGGGTCTCACTATATTGTCCAGGCTGATCTTGAACTCCCAGACTCAAGAGATTCACCCACTTCAGCCTCCCAAAGTGCTGGGATTACAGGCAAGAGCCACCGCACCTGGTTTGTTTTGTTAATGATGCATTTGATGTTATACAAAACTTTTCAAAATGATAGCCAAGCATGCAAATGTTTGCTTTAATGGTTTTTCAGGGTGGGGTGCTTTTGGATCTTTGTAGCAATACGACTTATGCACAAAAACCTACTGTACCAGTTCTGTGGGTCAAAAATCTAAAATGTTCTTGAGATGTGATGACTCTTTCACTCTTAACTCTGACTGTACAATGATCTCTAAGTTTCTAGGAGGCAGTTCCAAGATTCCGATGCAGAGTCATTAATAATGAATGATTATTCATTGCAGTAGCTGGTTCTCATTAGGGTGATGAGATTTGATCACTTCCTTGCCGTCTTTCTTCCCTGCCTCTCCTTCTTCCCAAGAGCACAGCTAGCTCCCAGCATCTTTGCTCATCTGAAGGACAGTGTCTCACCTGATCAGGCCGAGTTTGAGCAAGGACTCGGGAGCGTATCTACTTCTGAGTCTGTGCTGCTGCCTTCAACAAGTTGCTGCTTGTTCTGTCTCCTTCCTGTACACAATTGACATGGTTCCCATGGGAATGCCCACGTTGGAGAGCGACGCTGTGTTTTCTTATAACCCCCATCTTTTGTTATGCTGACCATAGCAAGCATTAAACTTGCTTCAGAAAAATGAATGGTCACGAAAGAAAGTTTTCCACAGGTGGGCACAAAAAAGGCCCAGGAAGCTCTAAGAGCTCACAGTTGGAGAAACACGCCTAGACTCTATGGCTGGTAAAAAGACTGCTAAGACTACAAGGCAGGAAAAGCCACGTGGGGACACGAAGGACCAGGGTAATGATTCTGACACCAGCATTGGTACTTTGTCCACGGCCAACAGGATCAGAAATGTGCATCACTCCAACAATCACTGTCTGTGCACTCTTCCCAGTAGCTTCATTTCCCTCCCTCTGCTGCCACCTCACCCAACCTCCCCTGCCTGTGGCAAAGAGAAATCATTCTCATTGGGATAAGTGAGAAAACTATGACTGTTTACCTTAACTTGACTCTCAGCATTTGAGTGTGTGTATGTGTGTGCGCGTGCATGCGATCATATCATGAAATTTTAAAATGCTGGCCAGACACGGTGGCTCACTCCTATAATCCCAGCACTTTGGGAGGCCGAGGCAGGTGGATCACGAGGTCAACAGATCAAGACCATCCTGGCCAACATGGCGAAACACTGTCTCTACTAAAAATAAAAAAATTAGCCAGACGTGGTAGTGGGCGCCTGTAACCCCAGCTACTTGGGAGGCTGAGGCAGGAGATTCTCTTGAACCCTGAAGGCGGAGGTTGCAGTGAGCCAAGAGCATACCGCCACACTCCAGCCTGGTGACACAGCAAGACTTCATCTCAAAAAAAATAATAATTCAGTGAGACGATTCTTAAGAAAATTCATTGCTGTAGATGTGGCATATTCTATATCAGAGGTTGACACTGGAGATGGGATCAAGCAGATTTTACTCCATGAAAATGAGCATGGATCTTAATCCTGTAGATAAATTATCCACAGAAAATGTACATCACCTGGAGAGCCATTCATAAAGGGTCTTCATGGCTGGGCATGGTGGCTCATGCCTGTAATCCCAGCACTTTGGGAGGCCGAGGCGGGCAGATCATGAGGTCAACAGATCAAGACCATCCTGGCCAACATGGCGAAACACTGTCTCTACTAAAAATACCAAAAAAATTAGCTGGACGTGGTGGCATGCGTCTGTAGTCCCAGCTACTCAGGAGGCTGAGGCAGGAGAATTACTTGAACCCAGGAGGTGGAGGTTGCAGTGAGCTGAGATTGCACTACTGTACTCTAGCCTGACACCTGGCAACAGAGCGAGACTCTGTCTCAAAAAAAAAAAAAAGGGTCTTCACTTACCATGCTCAAATTGTTTTCAAAGAACCCCAGCAAAGGAAGAGATGGGTTTCCATTTTCTCAGGCTGATGTTTTTGAGTCAGTGCTGATGAAATAAGATATGGGAAAACCAGGGTTCGAAGAGTGACGTCATCCCCCCAGGGGAGTTTTGATTCCACACAGGGTAGTGATGTGCTTCTAAGTGTCTCCTGTTTTCTTCCTACAGCTTGATCATTATCCTTCTGTGAGTTACCATCTGCCAAGTTCATCCGACACACTCTTCAACTCTCCCAAGTCACTCTTTCTGGGAAAAGTTATAGGTAAGAATGTGGTTTGTTGGGTATAAATGTGTGTTAAGAATACATTTGGGTAATGTGATTTTGGATTTTAAAACTGTCGGGTAAATTTCTCTCACTGGGGCCAGTCAAGAGTATCTTCTCTGTGCAGAAAAGTTACACTGTTGTTCTTGGTGTTTGCACAAGAGAAGCATCAGCAAATCATCTTTGTGGTAAATTGCTCATGTAACTCATTCTAAAGCTACTTATTTGCCTTTGAAATACATTGTGACTAGTATGGGCATGGTGGGTGACGCCTGTAATCCCAGCACTTTGGGAAACTAAGGCAGGCGGATCACTTGAGGTCAGGAGTTCAAGACCAGCCTGGCCAATTTGGTGAAACCCCGTCTCTACTAAAAATACAAACATTAGCTGGGCATGGTGGCACATGCCTGTAGTCCTAGCTACTCAAGAGGATGAGGCAGGGAGAATCGCTTGAACCCAGGAGGTGGAGGTTGCAGTGAACCAAGATCATACCACTGCACTCCATCCTGGGTGACAGAGTGAGACTCCGTCTTAAAAACATAAAAATAAAAAAGAAATACATTGTGATGGGTGCCAGGGGCTTTTAAGTCAACGATGGTCATGGAACTGGTGTTGCTTGCTGTGTGGCATAAACTACAACTCAAGCAAAGACAGGTCTGCTCCAGGCTTCTCTGTGTAGAATTTGGTTTATTACAGGCCTCTACCTACTAGCAATAGGATGTAATTTAACATCTCCTTTGTCAAAACGTATCAACATGACTCTGTCTTCCTCTCACTCACGAGCAAGCACCTTGATATTATTTGCAGATTAGAACCACAATAAGGAATTTTGACAATGTGACAGAACACCCTTCCCCACGTGCGATTGTGAATTCTGGAGTCTCCTTGTCCTTCTCTTCACCAGAGGAGATTAGCACTGTGCAAAGCTAAAAATGTACCATGAGCCTCAGATAGGTGAAGGTTGCACCCTAAATTTTTAAAATATGGTTGATGAAGTATTTTTAAATATTTAATGTGAAGCCAATGAATTTTTTTTTACTGTGAGGCTGTGTACTGTGAACCCCAAATGAAAATAGTAAGATGGTGGTGACATTCAGGCGGGTAGGGAGGTCCCTCGGTGGCCAATGGATAGAAGTGATCAGAATAGCATTAATGGTAAAAATGCTCACTTAAAATCATGGGGCAGGGGTCACAGAAAATGAGGAGTGAGCAGGAGACTGAACCTATAATAAAAATAATATTGTGCACTGATGTCAGATTTACTGTAGGCCAGACTCCAATTTAAGCTCTTTGTAGATATTAACCATTTAATTTTCATAACAATTGTATGAGGTAGTTGAGATTATGATCTCCACTTTTTAGATGAGAAAACTGAAGCCCAAAGAGATTACATAAGCTGGCCACCTGGCTGATAAGTGACAGAACCAAAATTTGAACTGAGGCAATCAGACATCAAGGGAGCCCTTTACTGTGCTGTCACCCCTGTGGTGGTTAATCCAGAAATGCAAAGAGAAAAAGAGGATGGTTGGGGCAGGAGATAACTGCTGAGTTCGACCAGTTGAGGGATAAAGCCTACATCTTGTGCCAGAAAGTGGTCAAGAACAAAAAGGATTTCTGGGTTTAGAACCAGGCACACACCAGTCCGGCTGGTGAAGGAGGTGTCCAGAAGACCATGGGAGAGCAGGTGTGTGCATGAAGCCCAAGACCACACACTCAGAAAACAAGACAGTAGGGAGTGGCAGGTGAAAAGTCAAAGGCTGGAACTGGAAAACAAATGAGGACCCAAATGTATTGATCATTGGTTCTTACATATTGTACGATATGAAAGGATAATTAAATCGCTTCTGCTTAATCCTTTGCATCCTGAAAACAGCACTCAGGCACATTCTCAAATCTAGCTTTGAGTTACCTTATCCTGATGTCCTTACCTGAATTTTCTCCAACATTTTCTATAGTTGCTGTATTTTTACAGATCCTATCACCACTTTTATTGTCTGTGAACAAGAAGAGACTTTGTGACGTTACATGTTACATGTGTAAATATAGGAAATGAATGTCACAACAATCCAAGGAAATGAGATCCCTGATTAAGAACCTCATTTTGCAGATGAGAAAACGGAAGCAGAAGAAAGTCAATTTGACAAAAATTACTCAACTAATCTTGGGAAAGCAGAGTTTGGAAGCAAGGTCTCTCTGAGAGTCCAGACTCTTAAGTAGATCAAACAAACTTATCATTCATGGTCAAGCTCCAGAAAAGCGATGTGTTTGAAAGTTGAGTGAGGCCATCAGTTAGCAACAAAAGGTGGCCGTTTAATGGAGTAGGGCCTTGGCATTCATAAGGCATGGATCTGAGACTTTGGTGAGTACCCACTTTCCACCAGAGGCACTCCCACAGTTCAGTCAAGAATACTTTAAAATGTTAAGTGCTCCTTCAAACCATGTGATTCCATCAAACAAACTCTGCACTCTGCTACTGTGATGTTTCTAGAGATACTACGCTATGACATTCCTAAAGTAACGTCCACTATAAATCTGTCAACTATAAACATCTGAAAAAAAATAGACTTTTTACTACTTTGTGAAACCTACAACGTCCAATTTTGGTGGGAATGTTGGATGATTTCTAGGTTCTGTCACTAGGAGGAATATTCTCTGGTTCCTCTGTTTTTCAGGTCATGTAACTAAATTCACATTTCAGCACAATTGTAATAAACTGTATGGCCTAGACCTTCAAGGTCATGAACAAATAACATCATGAAGGCCACATCTTCTGCAACTAAGAATGTACCGTGCCATCAATCTATGTACAGCCAGAAGTGTGCCATGAGCCTCAGATACATGAAGGTTGCTCCCTTTTTTGTACACCCAAGGAAAATGTTGCTGCATACACAAACTAGGTAACTGTGCGTGTGACAGTGAGCTACAGAAAGTACACATCAACACCTGTAAGGAGGTCCACAGTTCCAAGATGGAAACAGTGTCATGCATGGGAGAGTAGCCAGGACTCCAGCAAAGGAGACTTGGTGTACTGACTTCTAGCAGAGATCGTCTCTCATGCCTACAAGCCCATGACCTCCCTGCAGACCAAGATAGCATCTCATAGTTGCACCATATACTAACAAGGAGCAAGGGAGCAATAACTGTTTGTTGAGTTAACAAAGAGTAAAAGGGGAACAAAACAGAAAGAACATCATCGTAGACGTATACTACAGGGTGAAAGGGTATAATGATCCTAACAGAACCAGTGAGATCAGCACAGAGGTGAGATCGGCAATCCTCACGTAGCTCACAGCCTGAAAGTGGGCATCTGACAATGACGGAGAAGAAAGAATATGGACTTCAGAATCAGGCAGAGCTGGTTAGACTTGAATCCAGTTCTACTGTTTTAGCATTGAAATCTTGGCCATGTTGCTTTCTTAGTGAAACCTCTCAGAGCCTGGGTTCTCTCAGTTGCACAAGGCGGAACACAAATACCAACTTACAGGTTGTTAGCTTCCTGAGGGCAGAGATTGCTGGGCAGAGATTTTTTTTTTTAACTAATCTATTTGCAGTAGCCTTATCAGTGCCTAGCATATAAAAAGGGCTCAAATAATATTTGTGGAGTACATGAACTACTCTTTTAATATTAAGCTTGTCTTAAGACATATCCAACACAATGCCTAATACATAAATAATCACCATTTTTGATGCTGGCCTCGTGACAGTTATTATGCTATATGCTGTAAGTACAATACTGTCTGCATTCCTCACCACACCACAGACCATTGTTATCCTCGTATAAAAGAAGGAACTAAGGCTTAAATCGATTAAGTTGTTTTCTTAAAGTAGGGTTTCCCAACAGTAGAACTATTGACATTTGGGGCCAGAAAATTATTTATTAAGGGGCTGTCTTGGGCATTGCAGAATGTTTAGCAACCTCCCTGGCCTTTATCCTCTAGATATAATTATCCCAAGTTGTGACAACCAAAAAATGTCTCCTGACATTGTTAAATGTCCCCCAGGAGGGAAAAATCAGCACCAGTTGTAAACCACTGGCTTCAAGCCACCCAGCTAGTCAGTGGTGATGCTGAGATTTGAAAAGCATGATTTGTGACCCAAGACCTATGCTTTGCTTTCTGATGACACCTGCATCTTCCAGAATGATGAGAAAGCAAGGACGAGATCAGATATTCTGAAGCTAAAATTCTGTTAATAAAATTGAAGGAGTCACAGTGAAGACCCCAAAAAGACATGTCAGTACCCATATTTGATGTATTTCATAGGGGCAGGGCTAAGGAGGAATATGCTTAAATGTGTCTTTGAAAACAACATATACTTCAGTGAGAGACAGCCCATTTGCATTTCCTAGCTGTGTAAAAATCTATCTGTACAGACATGCGTATTGAACTTGGAACAAGTTTGTACTCTGGTCAGGTTTTGAAACCCCCTGGAGATTCATGACCCAAAGTTGTTGCTTTGCTAGGTCAGCTGCTAATCAGAAACTGATCCTATAAAAGAAAGAGAAGAGGCTGTAAATAACTAAGATGGCTTCACACTGAGCTCTTTGATGAGCACTGCTCAAAAAGGGAACATAAAAAGGATGGAAGAAAGGCTACCTAATCAAAGAAAAGTGTGATTTTTATATAGGGGATGGAGGATATATATTCAAGATATAACAGTGTGATCATTGCCAACCAACAGCAAACTTTTAGAATGGATTCTTACGTAATTCTGAATGCTTCTAGAAGGAATTCAGGATCACTAGCAATCAGCAAAGTTCCACAAAAGAGAAATCTCACCAGACTTAGTTATGTCTATCTTCTCTCCCTTATTTTCATCTTTTTTACCAGCTGAGTGATATCATAGACTTTATCTTTCAGCAACAAATTTAATGGTCTCTCAAGAAATCTTCAAGGAAGAGAAATATAACTTGAAGCCGAAAGTGGGGTCTTCTGTTTGCTCATGTCCTTTTCAGCATTTCTATTAATGCCTTGGAGAAAGACACAAATAGCATGTTTATTAAGTTTGCAAATGTCACAAAGCTGAGAGGGATGGTTTAATATGATGGATTATGAAAAACATTTCAAAACCATCTTGACAGGCTAGGAGGATGGGATAAGAATAATAAGATGAAACGTAATAGAAATAAACTTAATTGCTGCCAGCGCTATGCCTCCTATAAAGCCTGCAGGACTGTGAGCCAATTAAACCTCTTCCTTATAAATACCCACTCTCAGGTATTCCCTTATAGCAGTGCAAGAACAGCCTAATACAATCTCTTAGTCTACCATTTGCCAATTGCATGACTTTGTCGGGTTACTTAACATTGTGTGTATCTGTTTTCTCGTGTAAAATAGGAATAGTAATGATCTCTTTGTCACAGGATTCAGCAAAATAATACATGTTTAGCAGGTAGCACAATCTGCCACATAGTGTATGTGTAATAAATATTAGTTTTTTTTACTTTGCCATAATCAGCAAATGTATACTCATTATATGTCAGGTGACAGGCACTGTATAAGTCCCTGGAACATCACTAGGGCTGAAGACATGCACAGTTTCTGCCTTTGGAAACTATATATTCAAATCCAGTTCTGAGAGGTTTCTCTTGGGAGAACCCAAAACAAGGCAGGTGATCATACAATGTGTCAGTATGCACTGGGTCACATTTTTAGAGCTTCTGTTTCTGGAAAAGAAGATAATGGAAAGGCAATTAGAAGTAAAAAGACAAGAGGGTGGGATAAATGGAAAAAAGTATAGAATTATTTGGGAACAAGTACGGAGGGCACTTGAGCCAGTCCAGGAGTAAAGGAAGGCATCCTAGAGGGAGTAACACACAAGCTGGGACCCTAATGATGTGTTAGAATCATCTGGGTAAAGCAGTGGTCTAAAGTTGAGGGCATAAGGGTGAGGGATGTCAGTTCTCCATTCTACGCAGCAGTCCACCCAAAACTGTGGGGCTCAAAGTAGTAGTTTATTATTTCTCGCAGTTCTGTGGATTGACAGGGTAGTTGTTCTGCTTCATGACTTCAGGCAGGATGTAAGAATGACTGGATAACCCAAAATAGCCTCACTCATGTGGCTGGCAGCAAGTGCTGGCTACCCAGGAGCTCTTTGGGGCCACGAGCCAGGGGCTCAGTTCTCCTTCAAGGGTTCCAAGTCATGGCTGCTTGGGCTACCTCCGAGCATGTTGGCTGGGCTCCAAGAAGGAGCATTCCAGAAAGCAAACATAGAAGCTGGAGGTCTCTAAGAGCCACCATTCTTGCCACATGCAATTGACCAAAATCTGGCTTCCAGCCCATGTTCCAAGAGAGTGGAAGCAGAATCTATGTCTTGGTGGCATCATGGCCAGGTCACACTGCAAAGAAATGTGCCATGGGAGTTATGGTAGTGACATCTTTGGAAACACGATGTGCTATGAGGGAAATCTGAGGAACCACTACAAGTTGCATTCAGAATGGTGGAAAGTGGTATGTGAGGATGCAAGTGATAAAAACGCCACAGCATAAGCAGGGTTCAGATCAAAGCAGGCTTTACCAGGAGGGCCACATGTACTGCTTTTCCCAGGACAGACCCAAGCTACTCCTGCCAGGACAAGAGTAAATTACTAGCAGTGCCCACTTTTACTCTAATAATAGGACTGTGCAGAGTGATACATTGTACCATCATTCTACTATCCATTGTACCTATCTTGTTTGGGTTCTCCCAAGAGAAACCCTGGAGAATTCTATCTGAATATAAGAAGTTTACCTGGAAGACAATCCCATAAAGCAAGCAGGAGAGTGGAGACGTGAAGTAGGGAAAGGGGTGGAGCATTGTCAAGCCACTCACCACTGTAGGCAACTAGAACATAATCCTCCTGAGGCACCCTAGAAGATGGCGCGACACGTGCCTCCGAGTGTCCCAACCGAGACAGAGGAAGCCAGGGCATCTCTCCACTTCCTCCCATCCTGCATGGATGAGGGCTGCTTCCTGCAGCACCAACTCCCCAGCATTTCTTGCTTGTCATGTGTTTACACCCAACATGCTCCTGAGGCCAGACGAAAGTGCAGATGACAGGGAATCATAGTCAGCGGTTCCCGGAGCAGGACTGAGGTGAATGCTCCGCACTGACAGGCATCTGCCATGTTACGGATTTACTTATAAGCCATGTTAAGGTTTTAATGTTATCTTAGGGGTGAAAGGAAGTCAAGGAAGGATTTTTAAAAATCCAAAGAATAACATGATCAGATTGACACTTCAGCCAGATAATACCATCTGCAGGGTGCAAAATGTATAACAGGAAGTGAGAAACTGCAGGGAGACCGAATTGGAGGTTGCCATGGTTATCACAAAATTGCACATTGTCATGCACAAAACAGCTCAGATATGCAGAGAAAATGCAATGTCTTTATCTGCGCCCGATGATCTCCTATTCCTTCTGGGCAGCAAAGGCAAATCAGTTAAACGTCCAGGCTGGTTTAAAGCCGATTCAGACTTAATCATTTCAACATTCCTTCCTGGTGGTGCTCTGTCCCTCATGAATAAAAATGTTAGTCTCTAAAGAGCCTTCCCCATCCCCTGCTTCTTTCTATAAGGTGGTGACCAGGTGTACAGAATACAGAAAGGGACAGGAGCACCATGTGTACCTTTAGCATTCTTATGATGCCATGGGCTAGGAGGGACCCAGATGCATGGTGGTCCTGGAGCTTGCAGGGCCGGGCATCTGCTGCCCTCCAGCCCAGTGTCCTGTGTCCCTGAGTGCCCTTCTGGCCTTGGAGCTTAAACTGTGGTTGACGAACTTGGGATCCCTTTCTTTGACTCAGGCAGTGTTCCCAGGAGCCACATGCCACACTCCCTTTACTTACTTGCTGTGCCCTCAGCTCCCACTTGAGAGACCCCTAAGCCCTAAGTCTCTGTCGCATCCTCCATCTCCCCATGGCAGGTTGTCATCAGCTGTCAGACAGTCAGGGCTCTCATCTCAGGCTTCAGGCTGCCTGAGAATGAGATGATGCATATGAGGACTGGAGACCCTGTCTGCTTACTCTTCCCTCTCTACATGAGGCTGGGCTGTGCCACGTCGGTGCAGGACCCCCCTACACAGCAGCCTCTCCTCAGAGCCCCAGACTGGGAAGCAAGGCAATAGCCCTAAACCCTCAGTCCCCTCCCTCATCCTTTAGAAACTCACTTCTGCTCTCTCCACCAAAGCTCAGCTCTCCTCTCTCCTGCTGTGTCTTCTCCTCTTCTCATAGTCCTCTAGGACATTAAGAAAAAAAAAAAGCTTTGCTTTTACTTCCTACATCAGCCAGCTATTGACCCAAAAAAAAAAATGATGCCATCTAACTCTAAAATTCAATGGCTTAAACCAATAAGTATATATATATATATATATATTTTTTTTTTTTTTTGAAACAGAGTCCCGCTCTGTCACCAGGCTGGAGTGCAGTAGTGTGATCTTGGCTCACTGCAACCTCCAACTCTCTGATTGAAGCGATTCTCCTGCCTCAGCCTCTGGAGTAGCTGGGATTACAGGCACGTGCCACCACACCCAGCTAATTTTTGTACTTTTAGTAGAGATGGGGTTTCACCATGATGGCCAGGTTGGTCTCGACCTCTTGACCTTGTGATCCACCCACCTCAGCCTCCCAGAGTGCTGGGATTACAAGCATGAGCCACCGTGCCTGGCCCTATAATTATATTTTTATTACTAATCTGTGGGTCAGCTAAGAGTTGATGGTTCTGTTGTACACCTCTCATCTTTCTCCTGGGACCGGGGAGTTCTCATGGGCATGTTTTTCTCTGGCAAACGCACGAGAGAACAAGCCACTCACACAAGCACTTTCCAGGCCTTTGGTCTTGCCATATCCACTAACATCTGATCGCCTAAAGGAAGTCATGGGGCCAAATCCAGAGTCAAGGAGAAAAGAAACTCACTCTCCCTTCAGTGAAAAAAAACAGCAAAGTCACATGGCAAAGGCCACAGATACAGGGAAGGGTAAAGAATTAGGGGGCCACCAATGCCATCTTCCATACTTAGGAGGGTTGATGCTGTTTCTATATAGGAGGAGAACTCTGTGACCTCCTCAATGTACTAAAAAGCTTGAGTAAAGGAATTTGGGGAAATCATTTATTCACTCAAAAGAATGTGCAGTGCTCACAGGTAGCAGGTGCTGGGCACAGAACAATGGATAAAACAAAAATCTCTTGTCTTTATGAAGCATGTAATCTCATGGACATAGACAAAGAATGAGGAAAGAGTTGTGTCGTAAATGTTAGCAGTAAGTGCTATGAAGAAAAGTAAAAGAGGCGTAGGGGGTAAAGAGTGTTACAGTGGCCAGGAAAGTCGTCTTGGAGGAGGCAACATGTACGCAGTGGCCTTCACAAAGTGAGAAAGCCAGCTATGCAGACATCTGTTAGAAAAGCCTTCCAGGAAGAGAGGATGGCAATCCAAAGGCTGTGAGGTAGAGACATGCCTGGCTTGTTCAAGCATGGCAAGAAAACCAACATGGCTGGAATACAGCAGTCAAGGGACAGAGTGGAGGAGACAGATGAAGTCAGAGGGTTATCTGGCAGCCGGATGGCACAGATGGAGACCATCATGGAGAGTCTGCTGTTTTCCTAAGTGAGATGAGAAACAGCAGAAGGCTTTGAGCACGTAAGTGACGCAATCCAATTTATACATTAGATCATAGCAGCTGCGGGGTGCTGTATTAACTACAGAAGGGGTGAGCCGATATAGGGGCAGGATGGATACTAGAGACCAGTTCAAATACAGTTGTGGGGTCCATGTGAGAGATAGAGGCACATGTACCAAAGCGACAGTAGTGATGGAGATGGAGAAATCTTTGGACTAGGAATATACTGAAGTCAGAGCCCATAATATTTGGTGATCAACTGGATGTGGTGGGTGAGAGAAAGAAAGAGATGTCAAGGGCGTTTCCGAAGGTATTAGCCTGAATAGCTGGCCCAATGGTGGGGCTGGCTACTACAATGAGGAACCCTGGGAGAGGAGTATTTTAGAAACTGTGCAGAGGGAGAGGGAGAGGAGGAAGGAGGGAAGGAAAAAAGTAAAAGAAGACAAAGTCCACATTCTTCTGTGGAGCCATTTATTCATGGGATGATATTTAGTCAGTGTCTCCCAGGGGTTAGTGCCCTCCACCCTGGGGGAGCATGATGGACAGGAGAGGGACCTGCAGGGATTAAGTCACCGGCTCTCCCTAGTCCCTCTTCACTTTCCTGCACTAGCCAGTAGAGATTAGGAAATATGTGGGAATTATTATTTATTCACAGCTTAGAATTTTGTCATTCTTCTAGAATCATTATTGAAGAGAATGATTAATATAATATGTTTCTTTAAGAAGGCGCTAGAGAAAATGAGGTAGATTAAATTGCCGGCAATTTCTCTCAAGGAGAGTCCCCAATGGCAGCTTATCGCCTTGTTTTATCTCTACTTCCTAAGAGTAGAATGCAGCAAAATTGATAAATGAACAAATGGCAAATAGTTAATTGAAATTTCTGGTCAGTTGTCTTTGCATTTTACTGTAAGGACAAAAGCAGCAGGAAACTGCTGATGAGAAAGCTTATTTAAGTGATGGGTGAGAAGTAATGTTTAAATTGAAGACAAGAAATGATGTCCTGTTTTTCATATCGTAAAGAACATACAGCATAGCCTTAATGTCCGAAATCTTCTCAAGGCTGAAGGAAATCTATTTTAAAAGAATTCACTCAGGGAGTTATAGTTCAAGGTTGGCTTCTCATTCTTTTTTAATTGCGTTAACTTTCATTCTTAGAAATGTATTGGGCTTTATTATTATTATTGCCTTACAGAATCATAGGGGGCCCTAAGAAATAATTTACTGAAACTTTGTCACATTGCAACTGAGGAAAGTGAGGCCCAGAAAGGTTAAATGAAGCCAAAGCCACATAGCTGGCACTTCAACAACGTTTATTGTTGTTGTTGTTTGTTTTGTTTTTGTTTGTTTGTTTTGAGACAAAGTCTCGCTCTGTCACCAGGCTGGAGTGCAATGGCTCAATCTCAGCTCACTGCAACCTTTGCCTCCTGGGTTTAAGCAATTCTCTTGCTTCAGCCTCCTGAGTAGCTGACTACAGGCGCATGCCACCACACCCAGCTAATTTTTGTATTTTTAGTAGAGGTGGGGTTTCACCAGGATAGTTTCAATCTCATGACCTTGTGATCCACCTGCCTCGGCCTCCCAAAGTGCTGGGATTACAGGCATGAGCCACCGCGCCCAGCCTTCAACAAAATTTTCAATATGATATACTGTCAATATCAGAATAATCGTTGCTTGTCACCCAAATGTGTCTTTAACAAGGACAATTAATAATTCATACATCATAACCTGCAAACATACTCTCAATATCTAGATAAAACAGCTGCAAAGGCAAATCTTTTCCTATGTGTAGGCTGGAAAAGGATATTTTGGACATTGAGGGTTAGGCTCAGTACTGCCTCTGTGTCAGAACATCTGCAATTCCAGCTGCCCCACCTGCTCAAGGAGCTTGAACAGGTTTCTTACAAATCTCAGCTTCAGTTTTCTTAACCATGAAATGAAAATGATAGTAGTGCCAATATCACAAGCTTTATTATGAAGATGAAAGATGCGGTCATAAATGTAAAGGGCTTACCACATAGCCTGGCACACAGTGAGTGTCTAGTACATCTTAGGCAGTATCATTACATCTAATCGTTGACTTTTAGCTTATACAAATAAAGAATAGCTGACTCCAATCCTGGGTCACTCATAAAAAGAACACTCAAACAATGAAAAACCGCAAAAACTTTTGATTGAAAACCAATGGTACAATCATCTTTCCATCTTGTTTTCCAAAATTAAATTATTTTTAATTAATGAAAGCAACCCCTCCAAAAAATCATTTATTGTTAAAATGTGGTGAGAGATCAGAATTTCTTTTTTATAACATGTTTAGTATTTGGTTAAAGAAGATTGTCAAAAGCACCTATTTCTGTCCCAAATCTTCAGCTCACCTGTCTTTGACACACAGCATACTTTTGCATATCCAATTGTTTTGAAATAAACAAAGTTGAAAGTCAAAATTCTAGGCCAAGCTCGGTGGCTCACACCCGTAATCCCAGCATTTTGGGAGGCCGAAGCAGGTGGATTACCTGAGGTCAGGAGTTCACAACCAGCCTGACCAACATGGTGAAACCCCATCTCTACTAAAAAAAAAATACAAAAACTTAGCCAAGTCTGATGGTAGGCACCTGTAACCTCAGCTACTCAGGAGGCTGAGGCAGGAGAATCACTTGAACCTGGGAAGTGGAGGTTGCAGTGAGCCACCGAAATCATGCCATTGCACTCCAGCCTGGGCAACAAGAATGAAACTCCATCTCAAAAAAAAAAAAAGTCAAAATTCTTCTTCTTATGACACTCCGAAATATTCTAGGAGTCATGGAAAATTTTTGAATTTATGTACATACAGTTGATCATTGTTATTCTACATTTCATATTTGCAAATGTACCTACTCACTAAAATTTGTCTAGAACCTCAAAAGTAGTACTCATGGTGCTTTTGTGGTTATTTGCAGACATGTGTAGTGCAGCAAAAAATTTTGTCATCAATGTTTACATTTTCATTTGAAGTCAAACATGGTGATGCCCTGCCTTCTAGTTTCGGCTCTTAAACAAGCATCATTTTTGCAGTCAATTCAGTGCCATTTTTTTTTTCATTCTTGTGTTTGTGTTTTTATTGGTGATTTCACTGTATAAAATGGCCCCTAAGTGAAGTGCTGAAATGCTGTCTATTGCTCCTAAGCACAAGATGCTGTGCTGTGTCCTGTGAAGAAAATACATTGTTAGATGAGCTTTTCTTAGGCATGAGTTGTTGTGCTGGCAGCCATGAGTTCAGTGTTAATAAATCAACAATGTATATTTCAAAACTGAATATTAAATATGTTTATACAGAAACACACATAAAAACAAGGTAATATATTGGCTGGTTGATAAAATGCTATGATCAGAGGCTTGCAGGAACCTAACCCTATATTTCCTTTAGGAACAATGTTTTAGTATTCACTAATTGACTATTAGCAGCAACTGTATGAAACTACTGTAAATAGTGACAATTGACTATATAATTTTTAACCTTCATCACATGAATATGATGATACATTATGTTTGTATATTATTTTTCAGTTTAAACAGCTCTTCCGCAGCTATTATCACACATGATATTCATGGAGTGTTGTAGTTTGGCTGTGTCCCTGCCCAGATCTCATCTTGAATCGTAGCTCCCATCATTCCCACTTGTTATGGGAGGGACCCGATGGAATATAATTGAATCATGGGCTGGTTTCCCCAATATTGTTCTCATGGTAGCAAATAAGGCTCATGAGGTATGATGGTTTTATAAGGGGTTTCCCTTTTATTTGGCTCTCATTCTCTCTTGCCTGCTGCCATGTAAGATGTGCCTTTCACCTTCTGCCATGATTATGAGGCCTCCCCAGTCATGTGGAACTGTGAATCCATTAAGCCTCTTTTTCTCTATAAATTACCCAGTCTCAGGTATGTCTTTATCAGCAAAGTGAAAACAGACTAATACATGGAGGTAAGAGGAGAGTGGTTACTGCTCAGCACAGTGGAGTAACAAGTCCAACCAAGGCGACTCAGGTAGAACCTGATCTTCTCTTTCTGGTTTGTGAAATCTCATGGCACTTCCTATAGCATAAAGACTGGCTGCCACTCCACACCACTGCGTCTTAGGGTCCAAGGAAGGGAAACAACACGTTTTGAAGAAAAAAGTCTGGGCTACAAAGACCCTTTATGTAATCTTGCTAATGGCCTGGAAATTAAACTTTGGAGAGCTTGAAGGTTAACAAATTGGAGTAAAAAGAAATCAAGTCACTCCTTGTTTGAATACTCTGAAGAACAAAACAGAAAAACACAATGAAAGGGTAAACACAAGAAGCAGATTTGGCCCAATAAGTTTGTGCTTTGAATGTTCCTCTGGCACTAATATGACCACATTTGGGAAGACTGGCCTCCCTACAGACCTTTCTATAGCACTTTGAAGGAAGAATAGAGCAGCCATAGAAAAATAAATGTTTGCTTGAAAGAATTATTCATCTCTTAAAAATCTGTAGAGTGTGAATAATCCTGCTATGAAAAAGTGTTAAATGTTTACAACAGATATTTCATCAGACTGTTGTGTTTTCTGGTAGCAAGCATGGCTAGATTTTGAATGCGACAGCTCTGTACTCTAGTGATAAGACAGACTCTGTGGTCTAAGTAAGAATTATTTTCCTGCTTTTAAATGTAGCTGTTAAAAACAATAAAGTCTATTTATCTAAAGAAGATAATCTTTTAAAAGAAATATTTGATAATTTTTAATTCACAATTTACACCGCTTATCCAAGGTAAATTCACTTTTCAACTGTTATTCTGTCTTTATTTACTGGGAGGAATTAGCATTCAAAATACAAATGCAGAGGTTAAAGCAAAGCCACATACAGAAGTGAGCCTTATTCCATTGTCCTTCATCACAGGTGCCAGATTTCTTTAACAGACTGTCTTTCAGTCTCACCTACAGTAACTAGACAGGTACTATGGAGGACAATGTGTGTTGAATCCCTTCTAAGTGTGAAACACCTGCCTGGCACTACATTATCACTAATCCTAACCTTGAAAGCAAGTGCCTCCTTAAATCTCCACTTGACATATAAGGAGAGAGGCTCTGAAGTTTTAAAGTGACGTGTGCCAAGTCATATAGCTAGTAAGTGGTAGAACTAGGATTCCAGGGTGGGTCTTCCTGGGCTTGTTGGTTTATTTATTGTCTGCATTTGTTTTATGAAAGATAAAAGAATAGACATAGCACAGGTGACCCTTGAAAAATGTGAGAGTTAGGGGTGCTGACCTCCTATGCAGCCAACATTTTGCATATAAATTTGGCTTTTCGGAAACTTACTGCCAATAGCCTACTGTTAACCAGGAGCCTTACTGATAACATAAACAGTTGATAAACATGTATTTTATATAGGTATTATATACTGTATTATAATAAAGTAAGCTAGAGAAAAGAAAACATTAGGGAAATCATAGGAAAGAGAAAATACATTTATTATTTCTTAAATGGAAGTAAAACCTCATAAAGGTCTTAATCCTCATCATCTTCACATTGAATAGGCTGAGGAGGAGGTGAGGAGGAAGAAGAGGGGTTGGTCTTACTGTCCCAGGGTTGGCAGAGGCAGAAGAAAATCCACATATGATTAGACTCATGCAGTTTAAAACCATATTGTTGAAGGGCCAACTGTATATTTATTTGACACTTCAGAAAGTGAACCATGTCAATTCCTGATAAGGTTCTCTCCTCTTTTCTTTCCCTCCGTCTCTCTATACTGATCCTAGTGTTCTCATCAGCTTTTAACCAGTAGAGGTCTCCAAGCTGTCTAGAACCCTAGCATGGTGGCAGCCTGGGCTCCCTACACACAGAAAGACCTGCCTTCAAAATCCTAGTTAATACGGGAAGTGCATTAGGAAGTAGAAAGGAAAGAAAAGTAGAACAATAAGGATAGGATCAATACAATTCATAAATTAATTTTGTGGGCCTAATTACTATTTTTTTAAATACAGTAATTTTAGTAGATTTTTCTGTTAGTTACATAAATCAAACCATAAAACATGTTTTAAAATTTTTTTTTATTTCTTAAAGATTAAGTTTATTTAATCAAAATTAATTAATATCAAATTTAATGGTAATACAAATGAAGTCACATTATTAATTTAAAACAAAGTGACTTAGCCTTGCGAATAATACCCTATCATGTGTATTAATAGTTTAAAGGTTTAACTTTACAGCCTTTTAAAGCATCTTAATTGACTTTATATTTTAGAGCATTTCTAGGTTTACAGAAAAATGGAGCAAAAAGTACAGAGTTTCCATATACTCCCTCACCCCTCCTCACATACATACATAGTTTCTCTTCTTAACATCTTTCTACATCATATTTTTAGTGTTACATACTAGCCACACATTACATTTGTTATAATCTCTTGGGCGGTACATTCTCTGGGTTTGGACAAATGTGTAATGACATGGATCCACCATTACTGTATCATAGAGAGTAGTTCCCTGCCCTAAAAATCCTGTGTGTGCCACCCATTCATCCCTCCCTCCCCTCTGCTCCTTACCCAGTCCCCAGGCAACTACTGATCTTTTTACTGCCTCTGTAGCTTTGCCTTTTCCAGAATGTCATATATTTGGAATCATATAGTACATACCCTTTTCAGACTAGCTTCTTTGACGTTGTAAAATACATCTAAGTTTCCTTCATGTCATGGCTTGATAGATCATTTTTTTGATTGCTAAATAATATTTTAGCCTTATTTTTATAAGGAAAAAACAAATCGAGAAACTAAGTTTGAACAGCCATTACAGAAAAAAAAAAAGGTGAAAGTCAATAAAGGAAAACAATTGTTCAACTTCACTCATAATTATATGCACCTCCTAGCTCTTGGACTAGGTAACATCAATGGCCAGCTGGATGCCACCATTTGAGTGATTTTTTAAATTCATGCCATGTGCTCCACTGGCCCTCCTTTTCCTGAGACACATTTATAATCACCTTAATCCCAAAGCAACTGTTTTGAACAAATATGCATATGTCCTCTGATTTACTCCATTTTCTGTTACTATAACAGAATATCTGAGAATGGGTAATTTATAAAGAAAATGGCTTTATTTAGTTCATGCTTCTGGAGGCTGGGAAGTCCGAGGTCCAGGGGCCGCTTCTGTGAGGACCCTCTTGCTATGTCATGGCATGGTGGAGGGCATCACATGGTGAGAAGGCAAGACCATGTCAGCTCGGGTCTCTCTTCCTCTTTCTTTAAAGCTATCAGCCCCATCATAGGGGCCCACCTTGATGACCTTATTCTAATTACCTCCCAAAGGCTCCACCCCCAAATACCATCAACATGTGAATTTAGACATTAAGCATCCAACACATGAAATTTGGAGAACACATTCAAAGTATAGCATCTTCTTTAAGATAATGTGGGCCGGGTGCAGTGGCTCACACCTGTAATACCAGCACTTTGGGAGGCCGAGGCGGGCAGATCACGAGGTCAGGAGATGGAGACCATTCTGGCCAACATAGTGAAACCCCATCTCTACTAAAATACAAAAAATTAACCAGACATGGAGGTGTGCGCCTGTAATCCCAGCTACTTGGGAGGCAGAGGCAGGGGAATCGCTTGAACCTGGGAGACGGAGGTTGCAGTGAACCGAGATAATGCCACTGCACTCCAGCCTAGGCAACAGAGCAAGACTCCATCTTGAAAAAAGATAATGTAAAACTCTTAAATTAAGTTATAGAGTAGAAATCACACTAATAATTTGTGGGTCTATTCAGATTATGTATTACCTAAAAATTCTTACCTATTTTTTGAAAATTGTTGAATTCATTCACCCTGCTTCCCTTTCAAAAGAGTCAAACATCGTCAGTTCATTTAAGGTATCTGCAAAACCTTTCCACCAAGACTTTTATGGTACAAAGAAGTGACGCATAAGCCACAATTCAATTAAATTTAGTGAATATTTCTTGGACAACAACTACATGCTTGAGGTTGGCATGGGGACCTGTTTTTAAACTTCCTATTCATTCTACTTTGACTTTTTAATTAGAACAGATTAAAATATCTTCTTCGGAAAAAAAAAAAAAAAAGAAGACAAATAAGAGAGAAAAACCCACTCTGTATATTGAATTTTTGAATACACAAGAGAAGAGAGGTGAAACTCAGGGTGGTGGGATTCCTCCCTGGCAGGCCTGTCTCCCTTTGATTACCCCAATATTCCAAAGGTCAGGCTTTGCACACCAGGCACTCTAATAGGACCCTATCAGCTCAGCACTCTCAGAAATTTCAGTTACCTCCCAGCCTCTAGAAGGTCACAATACCTCCAGAGCTGCACTCAACAGGCCATAGTGGGAGGATTTGGAAGGGAGAAAATGAATCTTTTCTGTAAAAAGCAGGTGGAGGAAACCGAAGAGTAGGAAGAAGAGAGGTGGATGCTGACCTGAATTGTGCTTTCAGGAGCAGAACAATTTTGCTTTCTGAATGAGAGGTGACCTGAATGGCAAGACTACATGTCACTCTGACTGTACACAGATACTGCCTTGGTAGGAGTTTTTCAAACAGATTTGTCCTCCCAGGTTGAAATAGAGAGATTTGAGGCAGTCCTCAACTGGAGTACGACCAATAAATACCAACTTACTGGGTTTTTTCACCCTGACTCTGATTCACCCTAACTCATAAAACCTCAGTTCATGTCAGATTCTCCTGCTTTCATTTGTTAAAATACATGTGCCGAATGAAGACATCCCCCAAACCAGCTTTGTGTGATCAACATGGCTCTTTATTCACCTGGGTGCAGGCGGGCTGAGTCCAAAAAGGGAGTCAGTGAAGGGCAGTGGGATAGGAGTTGGTTTTATAGGTTTGGTGTAGGCAGTGGAAAGTTACAGAAGTTACAGTTTAGGGTGGTTTTTTGCAAGCTGGGAGGGGATTGTAGAGTGTGGAGTCATGAGGTTGACCAAGGTTGGTTACAAAGTCCAGTGGCCTTATCTGTTGGGGTGGGAGTAAGGAACAATAGATAATGTCTCAAAGTTAAGTAGGCACCACACTGGTTGATCAATTCTTCCTCTTTCCGTGATCTTCCAGCTATTTCAGGTTTTTTAATTCCGGAAGGCCGTCCAGAGGTGTATGTGCAGTTCATGGGGGTCGCCATGCCGTCCATGGCGCAGTCAGACCTTACACCACTCATTCCTCTTTTCCTGTGTCCAAGAAGCAAAATGATGAAGTAAATAAACACACACACACCCCATGCTGGGGAGGAGGGTAAAGGAACAATTGGTCTCAGCCAACACTGGTAACATCAAAATAGCCAGTTATGCTGATGGCGGCCACAGGGCTCATGGGACGCCTTCCACAGGCCAGCTCTGTTGCTGTTGGTGGCTGGACTTCCCAGCTCAATCCCTCACCTCTTTACAGGACAAGGCACATCAGAGACCAGGCTGTCTGGGGAGGCAGCAACACAGAGCAGACATTCCCTCTGCACACACATGATGTCATCAATAGAAACTCTGCAGACCATCACATAAACATTTTAAAGCCTGAGTTGTTGTTTGCAATGACAAAAATAACAAACCACATTCTTTAAAAAAAAAAAAATAGCCTCTTTAATAATAATGGAAATTCGGGTGACAGTAATGAAAATTGTAACACGTTGAAATCAGAATCTATTTTCAGTGTTATATGTAGAATATAAAGAGATTTCTTTCCTCAATTGATAAAAAAGGCAAGTCATATTTAAGTAGTCACAGTATCCTAGATTTTTAATCTAGCAACGTAATTGAATAATATAATATTTTTATATATCTGGTTTTAGTATTTAAGGTGATAAAATATAAAATTTAAGCTTAAAATTAAAAATAGAGGGTAAAGCAAAAAAATGAACAGAAGTAAAAATGTTTCTTGTTTTTTAAAAAATAATTGTACATTAGGAGAAATACCTAATGTAGATGACAGGGTAATAGATGCAGCAAACCACCATGGCACGTGTATACCTGTGTAACAAACCTGCATGTTCCGCACATGTACCCCAGAACTTAAAGTATAATAATAAAAATATATATGTAAAAAATAATATTTGTACATAACAGTTTTCACCTTCACTTTTAGAAATCGGAGCCCAACCTTCTATCATGTGGTAAAGAGAGCCAGCCATACAGAAAACCAAGCTGATTGCTCTATTCCTGTGCAGATTCTAACCCTAAAATATTTCTCTATAATGCTTTCTTTTAAGAAAGAAAATAAATCTGCAAAACATTTTTTATCATTTTGAAAGCTCCCTTTGTTTTGATTCTCATTGTGAAGGTCAGGGATTTCCAGAGATGAGAATTTATCTTCACTTTCTCTATGCTATCATTTCAGAATGAATAGTGACCAGGTTTTAAATATTGCATTCCACAGGTGTGAGCAACTGCCCTATCACTTTCTATCTTCGTGTAGCTGGTGCCTACAACACTAAATTTCTGCTGCAGATTCATTAAGGCAGTTGTTCATTTCCTGTCATAATTAGACCTCCCATTTCAGCCTTTTATGTCAAATCCAACACTCACCCTCACACCCAGACTCACCTCTTTGCAAAGCCCTTCCCTGGTGCTATCCTGGTTCTAACTGATGGTGATAAATGTGTCAGCATAGGGGACTTTCCTATCCTTGGGGACCATCAATCGCTGAAGTTCCAAGAGCCTTTTCTAGCAGCCTTCCCAGGTTTATACCCATGAGGATATTATTTTTGTGGCTGCATAAAGGAGAATTATTACTTGAAATGGGTTTTGTGAAAGGATGGTTTTGATGTCGCTTAGGCACCTTTTTAAGCTTCTTTTCATAAAATTGTACAGCACAAGTCAGAATTTATATTTCTGTGAATGTAGTTCATCACCCTCTGATGGTGCTGAGTCCTGCAGAGATGAGGATTTGAGACCTTCCAGTATTTAGAGATCTCTACGATTTGTAAGAATCCAGATATTGAAAGGCCGTTCTGACTTCAATCCCGTGCTAAATTAGTATAGGGGAGTTCACAGTAATAAAAGAAGTATGTTGATCAGTGTGTGTATTAGTCAGGGTTCTCTAGAGGGATGGAACTAATGGAATAGCTACATCTATAAAGGGGAGTTTATTATTAAGTATTAACTCACACAATCAGAAGGTCCCACAATAGGCCATCTGCAGGCTGAGGAGCAAAGAGTGTCAGACCAAGTCCCAAAACAGAAGAATTTGGAGTCTGATGTTTGAGGGCAGGAAGCATCCGGCACGAGAGAAAGATGTAGGCTGGGAGGCTAAGCCAGTCTCCCTCTTCACATTTTTCTTCCTGTGTATATTCTAGCCAAGCTGGTAGCTGATTAGATGGTGCCCACCCAGATGAAGGATGGGTCTGCCTTTCCCAGCCCACTGACTCAAATGTTAACCTCCTTTGGCAGCACCCTCACGGACACATTTGTATCCTTCAATCCGATCAAGTTGACACTCAGTATTAACCCTCACAGCATGGGAGGTAATGCATATGTTAAATAGTTTCATTTGGCCATTTCACAAGGTGTACTGCTTCCAAATGCTGTACACCACAAATAGGTGAAATTTCTCCTTGTCAATTTTTTAAAAAAATGTTTAAAAGAAGTGTGTAAATAACTTTTTACTTTAGATGGAAAATCTTAAGGGCCAGGAAAGGGGCACAAAAAACCAGCCTTTGACATCTCGGAAGAAGCAGTGATTAATTTCATTTCATTTCATTCTATTGGTTTCCTTGGAGTGGTGCTGGGTGGTGAAGCAAACACAGCAGCAGGAATCACATTTCATATTTCAGCCCTAGGAGTAAAGAAAAAGCATGTTCCAGATCAGCATGAACTAGAACCAGGAAACCCCAAAAGCAGTCTTCATATAAATATATATATAAATATATTTGTATGTCAGGTATCACAAAGGAAGTTTTCTAAATTATAAGAGAGTTGGAAGATTTTTCTCTCTTCTTGCCCAGGAGGACAAAGGGAAGAGTACCACATTAAGCCATTAGGGTAAAGTGAAGCTTATTGAATGCTGTGGATTAGGATAAAACTAATGGAGTTTTCATTTTTTTAAGCCAATTCAGATATTCAGATTCATTATGGACACAATGTAGAAAATACCAATTTCTACAAGTTCTACATTTCATTTAAAATCCCAAACTAGGCTAAAGCTGATGGGTTTTAATTGATGAAAACTTGTGCCTCTGATTAAAAATGTCTGCAGTGATGAAAACAAAGCCATGCTAGAGTTACCCTGTGTGGCATGTTGAAGCCACCAGCAGAGCTCAAGGGACAAAAACAACTGTTTCCTAAGAGAAAAAGGAAGCTGAGTATCTTAAGCCTGGGAGAAGATGGTAGTTAGCAAGCTCAGGTTAGCCCCTGGTATTACTGTACCTTTTATGAGGCTCTTCACTGGGGAGATCGGGGAGATTTGGTCTCAACTAAGGGAGAGATGATTTGTGAACCCAAGGATGCTGCGGGGACCCTGGATACCACCTGCAGCTTAAACACTAGAATGAGGACCAGAGAACATACTCTAGCTGCTTCCCATCCATCCCCTCCACTCCAACGTCTGGTCTCAGCAACTTCCTCTACCCTACACTGGGGCGCCCTCCTTAGTTGATCTGAACCATGCAACAGATGAAACATGTTGGCCTCACAAGTATCAGATGGCTATAATTGCCTGAGCCAACTACACTGGCAAATTTTTCTTTTTTATTTGCATATGAGTAAAATTTTCCCAGTGTTAAATTATGGCGTGAGTAGAGATTTTTTGAGGGAGGAGAGCACAGTTGTGTAGACATTAGGACTGACAAAAAAAATTTTTTTCTTAATGACCAAAATCTGCTAACTGAATTTGAATTAAATTGTTCTAATGCTTTCTTTTCCTTTGTAACTCTTCACCACCATCTCAACACACGCATACCTGGACATACACACACACACTCACACAAGCACAAGCATGGTATTTTTGTGAGTATGAGACAATGAAGATAGCATGAAATAGAAACCAAAAAATCTTCAGTATTAAGGTTAGATATAACTTGGTTTAACCTGCAAATTAACAGCCTAACTATTAAGATGACTTCTTGTATATGTCTCTGAGTTTTAGAGGCTTGCTTTCGGATTAATGGTAATAGATGTAAAGAATTGGGCATGGCAACTCAACAGTCAAAGCTATTCCACAAATTAGGGATAAACAAGGAAATGGGTTAGGAATTGGTCTCTAGCCAGCCTCAGAAATGTTGTATTAACTTTTGGGATATAATACCCCAAAATTAAAGTATACTGATTCATCAAAAAGTACAAAGTTTTACTAGCAAGATGAGGATTTCCATCTAACATTTTTCATCTTCTTATTCCTGACATTTATAAAAATACCTAGATTTTGGTAAAAGAAGAGATGTCATGACTTGAACAGGATTGAAGGTTATATCAACTTTCCCTGTGCTTTCAAGTTTCAGCTTTAGAATCTAAACCTGCTGGGCACAGTGGCTCACGCCTGTAATCTCAGCACTTTGGGAGGCTGAGGCAGGCAGATCACTTGAGATCAGGAGTTCAAGACTAGCCTGGCCAACATGGTAAAACCTCATCTCTACTAAAAATACAGAAATTAGGGGAGAGGGAAGGTTCGTAAAATTAATTAATTAATTAATTAATTAATTAATTTTAAAAATACAGAAATTAGCCAGGCATGGTAGCACAGTTCTGTATTTGCAACTACTCAGGAGGCTGAGGCAGGAGAATTGCTTGAACCCAGGAGACAGAGGCTGCAGTGAGGCAAGATCACGCCACTGCATTCCAGCCAGGGCAACAAAGGAAGACTCCATCTCAAAAAAAAAAAAAAAAAATCTAAACCCTTCGGTTCACAGATGGAAGGAAACAGCAGAGGCTGTTTCCTATTATACGTGTATGCCATGCCCTGAAGTGCCCTGAACAAGCTCCTCATCTGTGGCCAATATTATATTATAACCTCTCCATTATCAGATGGCACTCTGGTACCCATCTCTGCAAGAAAGGCATCTAATTGTATTTAAGTCACAGAAATGTTATTGTATTGTCCTTCATTCATTCAGAATATACTCTAAGCGTCTATGTAATTAAACATTACTAAGCTTATATATAATTAACCTCAAAATAATAACTAAGCATTATTAGTTTTGTTTACAGCTAACCTAAGAAATAAACTCACTTTCTAGTTATCAGTTTTGGAAAACAAAAAAGCTCTATAACAATTCTGAATTAATCAAAAATTAGAGAATTCTATGCAAACCTATTATCTTTCCCTCTTTAGGGTGAAGAAGAAAAGCTTTGTGTTAAAGACACACTTTGCCATCTTGATTATAATAACTTTTAAAATAAACCAAAAATCATGTATATTTGTTTATAGTTCACTGTAATTATTGTACCTAGTATAATCGACTTTGTATAGTACCATACTCCATTAAACTAGCTAATTTCTCTTGTCCAGACATAAGAGAATATTAGAAGATAAAAGACAAAAAACTTTTATGCAATTTCTTTTCCTTATGAACACTAATTTTATATCATTTTAACATATTCGAGGTGGCAAAAATAAACATATGTATATTATATCATCCAAAAGTATTTGCATATTTTGTTAATCTATTGCCATTTTAAGAAATCAGGATAAGGTAAAATTGTGTTAGTAACCAGCATTTATTTTGTATCTGTTTCACTCTTGAAATTGTCTAGGTATCAAAGATTGTTAACTAATTCACTTCACCATTTGTCTAAGGTCTTAAGGTTAGTTAAGGATTGAGAAATCACAATTTTTGCTAACATAATGAATCCTGACATCCAGCACTTAAAAATTTTACAAAAATTAATTCTTTTAAAAATCTATTACCTTTTGATTTAGTTGACTATAATTATATGTATGTATGTGTATACATTTTAAACAAGTTATAAAATCAGTGATCCACCTATCTCATAAAAACAATGTAAGATATTTAGGAACTTAAATCATAAGAAATTTATCATTGGTCTTATGCAAACCAAAGTATTATTCTGATATTATTTGTATATGGTAAACTAAATTGTAAAGACTTTAAGTCATGCTCAAGGCTCTTCTTTTATCTTGCTAAGGTTTTCTTCTTATTACTATAGTAACAAGGGCTACAAAAGAAACACAGCTTAATATTTTTTCTTTTAGACATTTTTGACTGCTAATATGATATAGATATTCCTAATGTGCACTCATAATGATAGAATGAATATTTTAATCAATTAATTTTTAAAGCTTCCCAGTAGAGGAGTAAGGAGGAAAGGAATAGAAAAAAGGCAGTGAGCGGGAGCCAGCTTCAGACACTTAAGAAATTATTACTGTGAAAATCAAAGATCTTCCCTCTGCAAGAAGAGGCACTGAACATTTAGATTCAGGAAAGCCCATTGTGACATATATACATGCAAAGGTAACTCTTACAGCTGGTGTAAACAATTATTTGGGACTTGAAATTTTTATCAAGCAACGTATTTAAAAGCCAGACTTTATTAATCCTCAAAGAACAGAAATGTAGAAAGCAGTGTTTACAATGAGCCAAACACTGTCTCTTTTTAGATTCCAAGACAGATAATCTCTTCATGAGGCTTTCTCCAGTTTTTTTTCTCAGGCACCACTCAAATGAATAATCTGGTTCATGTCAAAAAGGTCCCCAAAATAGCCACTGCAGTTCAAAATTATCCTGTGAAATTGGCCAGGCATGGTAGCTCACATCTGTAATCCTAGCAATTTGGGAGGTCGAGGCAGGCAGATTGCCTGAGGTCAGGAGTTAGAGACTAGCCTGGGCAACATGGTGAAACCCCATCTCTACTAAAATACAAAAAATTAGCCAGGCATGATGGCACACATCTGTAGTCCCAGCTACTTGGGAGGCTGAGGCATGAGAATTGCTTGAACCCAGGGAGTGGAGGTTGCAGTGAGCCAAGATCATGCCACTGCACTCCAGCCTGATCAACAGAGCAAGACTCTGTCTCAAAAAAAAAAACAAAAAAAAACACATTATCCTGTGAAATTGTGCCAGTTAGAGACATAAGCATGTAAGCTAAGGTAGTGTGGGAAGAAGGTGTTTGTTTCACAGAAACGTGTAGTTTAGACACTATGAACACTGCAGTAGATCCTCCCAAAAGATGGTGCTTATGCAGCTACTTTCATCAGAACTTGGTCAAAGCCCAATCCAGGGTCAGACAATCCCTTCTGATTTCGAGAAGGCTAATCTAAACCAAGCAGTTCTCAAGAATGGAAAGACAAGACTGACGAAAACGTTCTTCTAAGGGTTTGAAATCATGACCAAAGTCAAAGCTTATTCAAAAAATGTTGATTGTAGGAGACCTTCTGAGCCCCTTAGACTTCTGAGCCAGCTCAAGAACTGACTTACCTGACTTATGCTTATTGTCTTCCTAGAGATCTTCTCTTTTAGAGATAAAGAACACTCAAGATGCTATATAAGCAAACAGTCCACAGGAACAGATATCAGTAGACTGGAAAACAGTATCACCAAAGAACAATAAAAGTCAGGTCAGATGACCAAAAAGTCACTGGTAACCTTATTCCTAGGGGAGGAAAAAAACACCTTCATGCTCGTAGTAAGGGGCCTCTGCCCTCCTGGAATTCACCTTGAGAGAATTGAACAGGGATAATGGATTTTCAAAGACACACGTCTACAGAGAAGGGGTGTATGGAAATGGAAGAGGGAAAGGTGCTTCTAGTGTTTTTGCTGAATTGTTCTCTGTCTTTAACCCAGAAGGAGGGATGCTAAATGAGATTAGTCAAAGAAAATCCTTGGCATTGGATTCTTAAAAGCCTTATGGCTTCATGATATGGCCCTGTACCAAGGATTCTTAGAGAACAACCTTACTTTAGAGAGGAAGGGAAGGGAAGGGAAGGGAAGGGAAGGGAAGGGAAGGGAAAGGGGAGGGAAAGGGGAGGGAAAGGGGAGGGAAAGGGGAGGGAAAGGGGAGGGAAAGGGGAGGGAAAGGGGAGGGAAAGGGGAGGGAAAGGGGAGGGAAAGGGAAGGGAAAGGGGAAGGAAAGGGAAGGGAAAGGGAAAGAAAGG